>JAOWBR010150781.1:0-13495 GCA_028571145.1 Dionaea muscipula
CTCTCGATTTCTGAGTTGTTGTAGCTGCCTCTCGATTTCAGTTTTTGAGAAGTTGTATCAAACGGGTCCAACCCGTGATTCCAATGGAATCAGACCATTTTAAACAGTTCGGTCCGGTTCCTATTTTAAGATTTCAGAACCCGAACCGAATCGAACCGTTTCATAATTAAACGGTTCGAGTTTGGTTCCTCTAAACTTGGAACCGACCCGGACCTTGCCCATCCTTAGTTTCCTTCAACCTTTTATTTTTTCCTTTTGTACTATATTTTGCCCCTTTGAACTTGCACCTCTTCCATTTCCATCCACACATGTCGTGTTATTTGTGCAATATAAAGTTTTCACTTGACCATACCACTATGACCTTAACTCAGTCTTTTGTATCTCTTCAATTGTGCAAACTGCAAAGTATATTCTTGTTTTGCAATTCTTCTTTGTATGTCCACATTTGCCTCAACATTTTCATATTTGTTTTGCCATCTTCAACGACTCTCTTTTGTAGATATTGACATTGGCCACTACCATTTCAAACACCCACCAAACGCTGTCAAATCCAAATACTTCACCTCATAGAACATCGATGGTAAATAACAACCGTGTAATGTTTTTTTGCTTTACCCAGTGTCATCTTCCTCATGATTTATTCCATATGACTTAGTAAAGCCTTTGGCTACTAAATTGATCTTTTTCTCCTTCCTCCCACAAAACCTTTCCCTTTACTTAATCAATCCCATATCCCAATTGGCAGAGGTCGAGTTGGACAAACTAAAACAATACGGATGTGCATTCCCTCTATGAATAGACATATATTGGATTGAGATGTCTTATGTTAGGTAAGTCGGATTCTACTACACCTCCACTTCAATATCAAAGTCTAACTAAAGACTGGCTGAAGCGGCAAGAAACACACATCGAATGGTTGCTTAATCGCAAGAGATGGCTTAGAACCAATTGCTCATTCCAGTATAAATAGTCATTATCTATTCTTCCACCATAAGAGGGTCGGATTGAAGGGAGGCAAGCTTCTTTGAAGCCGAATATAGATGTCCCTATTGTCACATAAACTAATACTTATTGCCAACATCCTTCAGTATTTATTTATTTTTGCAAAGACTCGTCTTTTCCTTGTTGGACTTGGCCTGTTGACTTCTTTATGTCTTTGTCCTTTAAGCTTTGGAGTTCTTTCAGATTACATAAAACCAAATAAAAACTCATGAGACACCTTTTCACTTCATCCAACTGGTCTTAATCTTTTCAGTAACATTTGTCCATCATTTTACAGTATATTGGTGCTTGATAGTTATCTTTCTGGTAGGCCTTCATTACCCTATGGATAGATACTTCGTCTCATATGCCACTCTGTTTTTTCTTTTCCACTACTAATCTAGTCAGGAAGACATTCCATACCGAGGTTTTGTCCACCATATATCTAATGGTTCATAGCACATTAATTGAAAAGCAAGAATAAACACGGAGTGAATTAGTAGCTCATCAAGACAGAAGTTTTTGTATAGGGATAATTTCAAGGCATGTTATGAAGGCTTAACATAAAAAGACTTGTGCTATAGTCCAATTGTGGAGTTGCATATTTCTGGGCATGGTGCTTATGTGCCTGTATGACAACTTTGGCTAATGCCTAGGAATTTTGGTTCATCTGATTTTCATGTGCCGAGTATTTGCAATATCACAGGTGTTGGGGGTTATTATCTCTCCCACTAGAGAGTTGTCATCACAGATATATAATGTTGCTCAGCCATTTATTTCAACACTGCCTCATATCAAGTCTGTACTCCTTGTTGGTGGAGCAGAGGTAAAAGCAGATGTAAAAAAGATAGAGCAGGAGGGAGCAAACCTGTTGATTGGAACACCTGGAAGGTTATATGACATCATGGGCAGGTTGGAAGCCTTGGACTTTCGCAGCCTTGAGGTACTGTTTACTGCTGTTTAGATGGACTGAAATTGTGAAAATAAAATTTGCAGTTGTAGGCAGCAGAGGAGGCATAACTGTGGAGATCAGACCAAAATTTAATGTCTTTTGTTGAAAAGTTCCATATTTTCCCTTCAATTTTTCTTAATTGATATGAGGAGTTTGTTGTTTTTAGAATCATGTTGTACTTTATGTGACAACTTTTGATATCATCTTGGCAATTATTATAGGAGGTGATAAGAAATGTTGATCCTTTACAGACATTAAGCCTGTGATTTCATGAATAATTTTCCTTCATCAGGGAGTAAGAATGCTATGCAACAAACAATATTGTGTCAGCTGCGAAAATCCCTGAGAAACTTTTTCCATTATCTAGATGCAAGGAATATAAGTGTTACATTTGTGGATAATTTGTCTTGGAGATATCATGTATTTTTAAACATTTATATATCCATACTCCTAAAATTTAAATACATAATAGACTATAGAGGAATTGTTTCTCTTTACTATTTATGCTATAGTTGCTACTCTGGATTCTTTCTCTCACGACATTTGATTTTTGTCTCTTTTCTGCTTCTGGCCCTCCTGTTTATTGTTTCCTGCCATCCTTTCTCTTTGAACTTTTTTATGGGAACACTTGCTAGTTTGCCTTGTGAGATAAAGATACCCGTTAAATTCTCAAGCTTCCAAATGTTGTAGTCCACCAGGGTCAGAGACTCAGATTTAAGGAGATTATCTTGCATTGTGAAGAGCTTAGCATGAATTCAGGCCACAAAGTAGCGACCTTATTACTGTGCCAAGGATCATCTTTTTTGCTATGTGATATCTGGTGACTAATTAACCTGCTTCATAGAAGGCCCCACCGTAGCTTGTGCAGAATTTCTTTCCCAGAAAGGCACTTCTCTTCCGTAACCTCGATGAAAATATCCTGAACCTTCAGTGGTAGCGACTGAGTTATCTTTACGGAAATCATCTGCAAGATCCTTGAGCCTCTGTGTTGTTGTTACCTACTATTATAGTTAATGCAACAGAAATAGCCTCAGGGTCATTGCATTCTAGTGTGAGCATGAGTTATGCTCAGAACATAGATGGCTATGCTATGTAGAGTGGAGACATGCTGCCTTGCAGAAGCAATTACCCAATGAATCAAGCCACTTGTCGTCTATTCAACTACTTTCTCTTTTCCATTGTAGTTAACATTTTTTTTTCGTATGAGTACCTTCTATTCTGGGCTTATAGAAATCAACAAACTTTAAACTGGGGTTCTTTCTGGAAACATCTTGTTTAATTAATGGTGCCACTAATGGCTTCTATCTAATGAATTTGTTCCTCCGTTTTGGTTGAATTACAAGAACCCTTTCTTTTTTAAGGTTTTCAGTGCACTCTTGTTAAAGTTTTTCTTTAGCTAAATAAAATACAAGTACAGAGTTCTTGATATGCATAATTTTGGCCCAAGAATTGTTAATTGGTTTATAGTAATTTCAACACTGGTTCTGTAAATTTTCCTTTTTACTGCACCGATGAACTTTCTTGCCCTGTCACTTGCTTAGTTTGTCATTTTTTATTTTCTTTTTCGCTACATGATTAACTCTCTTTCTGACTCCATATGGATGAATCTTCTTATGTACACATGTTATGCTTTGCTCTTCCTTGTGATAATTTGACATCACATTGATTGCTACGTATGCTTTTATTGTGTGGGAGCAGGTCTTGATCCTAGACGAGGCTGACAGACTTCTGGATATGGGGTTCCAAAAGCAAATAAATTCAATCATATCTCGCCTACCAAAGATTCGCAGAACTGGCCTCTTTTCTGCTACTCAGACTGAGGCTGTTGAAGAGCTTTCAAAAGCTGGGCTGAGGAATCCTGTAAGGGTGGAGGTACGGGCTGAAGCAAAACCTCTAGAAAATTCATCTACTGCACAGTTAGCCTCTTCAAAAACACCTTCAGGCCTTCACCTTGAGGTACATTTATCTGGATTCCAAACTGGAATTTCACTTGGGATTATTTCTATGATGTTTTCTGATGAATTTATGAATATTTTGTATCTAAGAGCTGAAACGTTTGAGAATCTCTGTTATTATCTTAATTTTTCTTTGGTTATCCCTGTGTGAGGTCACAAGGTAGAAATTAGAAAAAAGGAGAGCTTCCTTTGTTTTTAGCCTTGTTACCGATTTGTTCTTTTAGCACTTGGTGGGATAGAACAGGGATTATTCCTTTAATCACACTTACAGCCTTTTGAATTCTTGTTTCACAAACTAAGAACTAGGTTTTTCCTTGAACTCCATATGTGGTGCCTGATGAGTACTGTAAGCCCTTCCCACTTTGATTCTCAACTACAGACACAGGTCATGTTTTTACCATTTAGATACGGTTTGGATCAGACATTCAAAAGGATCTATGCTTGGGGCGAATTAGCAGAAACATAATTCATAGGCTGATTCAAAAAACCAAAGTTCGTATACAAAACATGGAGGACAAAGTTCAGCTGGCTGCTTTCCCTGGAAAATTCTTCTAGAATGGCTTTATGAACCATTTTCATTTGTCTGTAGCAAGATTCACATGTAACTCGTAGTGACACAAAAACTGTCTATCCATCTCTCTTTTCTGAAATTCAGTTAACTTTTATAACTTGGTAAAGTACCAGCTGGTGTGCAATCATTTTGATCAAACAACTCCAATTTTATCTCATATTCTTTTCCAAGATGAAAAATAGCCGACGCTATAGAACCCTAATTTTAGCTTGGTGAAGCTAGGAAAATCTGATTGTTTTCAAATAAATCTAATTAGAAATTTGAATGCGTTGAGTCCATATCAAATTTTTTCCATTCCCAGTGAAGCAGCATTTTCCATTTTTTAAATTTCCAAACTACCATCTTTTAATTTGAATTAAACTTGCCCAACCTCCCCTAGAGTGCCTTATTTATTTGATCCTTTGCTGCCATGTGACTAACAAAATGATATATGGCTGGTGGCATGGATCTGTGCTTATTAGATTATTCTCTCATCCATTTGAGCTTCAGCAAAATCCCAAAATTATCCAACTCAAACAAATGAAACTTCACTTCTTCCAGACCCCATGTTACTGTCAAAGATTTTTGATAGGGATAAAAGAATGCTAGGAGCTTGACCAGACATAGTTATTGTTATTTCATGTTCTTATTTAGCTACCATTATGTTATGTTATTATTTTCTTCTCTTTGTAGGTATTTGTGCCTCATTTAGGAAGGTGGTTATGCTTTAAGTAGTTGGTTTATTAATAGTCTGCATGCACGATAGTTATGCTCTTACGTTGTGGGTGCATATCTTGTCATCTAATGTGGTAATGAGCTTAGTCGGAATTCGTTATGCTATGTTGTTAAATTGGCCATTTGCCTTTGAATGAACGCAATAAAGTAATTCTCCTTTTTGAGGTTTTGTGAAAGTGTGGGATTGGAGGGTTCTCTCTGACAAATCGTTAGCTTCTTTAATGGTGGCCTTCAAATGACACCATGATTTGGGGTAGTACTCTCAGAATTCTTCCACATTTCTCTTCTTCAGTGAGAGTTCTTCCAAGGGAAACAAGATTGTGAGTCAACTTGGTGAATCTAGTACTTATCTTGACAATATTCTCATCAAATTTCATCTTAAACATTTCAAACTCACGCACAAGAATATTAAGTCTAGATTTCTTAATTTGATCAGTGCCTTCATGAGCTATTTTCAACTTCTGTCACATCATATGCCGAAACACATGTTTTCAATTTTTCATACTCTTCAGCATCCATGGCACAGATAAAAGCATTTTTAGCTTTAACATTAGATTGAACTAGCTTCTTCTCAACAGCTGTGTAAGTGCCTCGTGGTTTAGGTGATGGTGTACCATTAGCTTCAGGAACAGTGGGTGCAACATAAGCATTTATCACAACGTCATACAGGATCATTGGCTTCCATCCAAATGAGCATCCTATGGCTCCAATAGTTATAGTTCAGACCATTAAAAAATGGTGGCTTGGAAGTGGATTGTCCTTCTCTTGTCATGATCGTTAGCGTAAGATTTGAAAAATCCGTGAGTTAAGCTAAGCTTTGATGCTAATTGTTGGTCCAGAATAGACCAAGAGGGGGGATGAATTGAGATATTCAAGTCTCAAATGAGACTTTAATCTTTTCTCGCAAGTCAATCGAAAAATGCCGCTTTGTTTTGAAATAAGCGGATCAACTAGAAATTACACACAACGGAAATAATGTATTGAAACAAAACATTAAAAGATAAGGGAGGGGATTGACACCGTGATATATCTTGGTTCGGCCGAAGCGTACGTCCAGTCCCCGATGGTTTAGCCTCGAGCTCGAGTCCTCTAGTCTGAAAACTCCTGCCTTAATGGTGACAAGAAAACCATACAAGATGTAGATCACTCTTAAGTCTTTACCTAACCCCTTAGTAGCTTTCTAAGGATACAACACTAAGACAGACTGCTTACCACACACCTAGTGCTCATACCCTCTTAGCTTGTTTTGGGTAACAAAGAGATTCTCTTAGTTACACTTACAAACAATAATCAAACGTTTAGGAGCTCGAAGTAATTTAACAACAATGGAGGATATAAAGAGCTTTTGCTTGAGTATAGTATCACAAGTGTATGTGATGATGAGTCTGATATATATAATAAGCCGTGGAAGATCCGCAAGTGCCAATCCAAGGATCATCAAGGAAGTTGATGTGTGCTATTACCCAACGGGTAAAGACTGTTGCAGAACATTCTACACAGGTGTGTGGAGAACTAAGTACCAATCTCGATCTTCGCATATTGCAAAGGATAAAAGCTTCCAAGGTCTTTTGGTCCAATGTGAGATGTCATCCAACGGCACAAAGTCTCCTAAGGACTGAGAAATAAAATTACAACAACAAATCAAAGTGTTCTAATCAAGCATTAATTACATAACTTGCAAGTCTAGATAAAGTCATGCTATCCCCGAGAAAATAATCAGTGAACGTTAAGAGACAAATAAAATGGCTAATAGCAAGGATAAACAACAGAACATGACATCCTATAGAGAGACTCAAACTCTCATCGGTGTTGTATGTTGGAACAGAGTTGCCAAACACATAAGACATCAAAACAATACGTTTAATCTTGAGGAGAATTAAACGTTCTTAACCTAAGAACTCATGAGATGTGTTAGTGATATTAAACATCAGTATACATCAACCATCAAAACAATAGAGATCTAATACATGAAATTATGAACCCAACAGTGACTGCCTCCAGCACGTAGAGGCCCCTGACAAGCGTCGACTCCTACCAATAGTCTTCCTCGTTATAGAATCCTGAAAAACACAAGAATCACCACAAAAGACAACATTGCATCGGTGAGTCCAAGTTAAAGCACTAACAGATAATAGATTGACAGACAGAGTAGGGATGCAGAGAACAATAGGTAAGGTGAGAGTGGAGGTAAGAAATACTGTCTCTATCCCCTTAACAGGGATATAAGTGCTGTTAGCAATCCGAACATCCGGATATGAGGAAGTAGGCAAATAGTCATGCATCATACCTAGTGATCCAATCATATGATAAGACGCCTCAGTATCAATGATCCACAGGCGAGGAGAGGTAGAAAGGTAAGCGGCAGAATGGGCAGAGCGCACGGAAGGAGCCAAAGAGGGCCGAGTCTGAGTAGAGGAAGACAATCATAAATAGGAGGAGGATCCGTCCTAGAGCAAATTAGCAGACTTAGGAGCAGAGAGTCGGTCATGTAAATTAAAGCACCGGTCTTGAGTATGACCAGAGGCCTTGCAATATGAACACACAAGTCTACCATCAAGAGCAGAGGTAGTAGTAGTGGAAGAGCAACCCTGAAACTGATAGCATGCCTCAGTAATGTGACTGGGGCGCTGACAATGAGTACAAAATGGGCGGTCTCCCCCTCGACCACGGCCTCGGCCTCGGCCATGGGACCCACTAGTAGTGCGACACAATCACCACTAATCGGCCCACAATTAGAAGATGACTGAATAGCTTTGTTGGCTGTAGATAAGGTCTCTGTCAATGAGGTGTCTTTGCTAGCCAAAATCTAAGCACGGATAGAATCATAAAAGGGCAACGTAGCGCTCAAGAAAGATATAATGGCAAGCTGCTCACGTTGCTGCTACATCACAGTCACAGTCGCAGTGATAAGCATCAAGACATTGAACTCATATATCCTCTTGAAAGAAGCAAAGAACTCACTAAGGAACACTCACCAAACTGAGGGTGAAAGAAGGACTGAGACACATCATAGAACCTATTTATGTTGTTCTTGCCAGAATACTGGAGAGCTAAATAATCCCAAATCTCACGCACAGTAAGACCCTGAGTCACAAGGTTAGCAATAGAAGCGTCCATGGAGATGAGAAGACGAGTATAGAGATAGACATCTGCTCGAACCTAGGCCTTAGCCTTGACAAGATCCTTCTCAGCACTAGGACCCTGCTCAGTCTAATGGTCCTCAAACTCTATGCCCATGATATTAATCTCAACTCGTCAGCACCACTCAAAATAATTGGCTCCACTCAAGTGAGCCTCAGTAACCTTAGTGTCTAGTGATGGCCAGGACATACTTAGAAGAGGTCTCCTTTGTTGGAATATACTCAAAAGAAGAAGTCTCCTTTGTCTCCTCTGCCATTACTCAAATAATCAAGGAAATGAGAAATCACAATACGTAACAAATCAACAGGTAAGCCTCCTAACTAAATCAGCGGAGAGCCACATAATCGCAAGCAGGCCTCCTGGCAAACCAACTCACAACAACATCATTACTCAAAGCCATTAATCATATAAAACCAAGGAACCATAAGGACAACTCAAGCCCAAAACACGTAAAACCAGTCAGAATTAGCCAAGACCGTAAGAGGAGAAAATGTCCATGACAAAAAATGGAGCATACTGCCTCTGGGAGAAGAAAATGTCCATGACGAAAAATGGAGTGTACTGCCTCTGGAGGGTCACTTGACGGCGGCGCGCAAAGCCCACGAGCAGAGGACTGTGGAGGTGCATGGAGAGTCCGATAGGATTGTCATTGGTGAGACGAGCGCCGACAAGGGGGTCGTCTACCACCCTAGACCAGCCGATGACCGAGAATCATGGAGAAAGAGGATGAATCACATCACCAGCAAATCCTAGCTCGTGGGTTGTGGCTGTAACTGCTGCATAAGGTGGCCGTCGGGGGCCGGGGCTGCTCCCCTGGGGTCGCCTGCCTCTAGGTTGATGATCGGCGGTGGTTTGGGCAGGTGAGCGGTAGCGGCGGCTAGATTTGGAGCTGGTGGGCAGTGGTGGCTAGGGTTTCTGTTTGGGGGTTTTGGGGATTTTGCTAGGGTTTCAGATTTGGATCTATCTCTATCTCTGATACCATGTAGATTTAGAGAGTGAAATAATAGGAAGGTTTAACCTCAAAGTGAGGCGAGACAATGTATTTATATACTTGACAATAAAATAGAACAAGTCCAATATAAAGCATAGAACAAGCCTAAGTCCAAGCCCAATACTCACAACATTTGCAATATTGTCCAGAAACTTCCATTCTTGGCAATTGTTTATGGGCATTATAGCATGACTGTTATGACCTTCCATTCTTGTAATAATGTCTCCCCTCTATTTTCTGGTCTTCTTCCTTTTAATCTGGGTGTCCTCTTTTTTCACCCCTCAAATGGCAGCTGAAGTAGTGATTTCATGTTTTATTTCCATTTTTACTCTAATGATTCCCTCTGGTTTTAAGCAGATCAGGGGCCAGCTATAGTTTCTATCCTGTATGAATTGATGGTCCAGAGGGAAAATAATTCCCTTCAATTTTGTTTTCATTAAAACTGCAATCGTCATTTCATTTTTCTTCGGTTGGGTAAGAAAATATTATTTTTACCCTGATGTTGAGTGTCTCACCCTAATGAATCCCACACCTCCTTTATACCCATCCTACTTGCATAGGTGTCTTCTCCATCCCCATCACCAAGGTTGCCACTTGCACACCTGCACCTCTCCCATTGTAGCCAACTGCCTTGACGATGTTTTTCTCTCAGATCTTAATAATTAGTTGTTATACTACACATTAGGGACTGGATGTTTTCAAATGATAGACCTTACCTTCTCCACCATGACAAACAAGCTACCAAATTGAAACCCACAGTTGCCACCAGTAGGATTTTCCCTTTGATGGCAGAATCACTTTGATGTTGGCAAAAAATCCTTAAATGGGAGAGAGACATGCTATCTAGGTTAAAATAGAAAAAGCAAGGAGATTGGTAGACATTGGAGGAGATGCAATACGATTTGAGATGTAATACAATATGCCAGTTTTCTATGTAAGGAGTTAAGGACAGAGTATTCCATGAGAGAACTTCAACTTCCATCATTAGGGAGAGCGTTTTCCTTTATATAAGGCAGCTGTAAATCATTTTTCTTTGCCATTTGTTGAACCAAACAGTGGATAATGGGAGAGTGTGATCGTTGACCACATTTGTTGCCTAACCAAATGGACCCTGAATGTATTGTTGTTTCTTCTCCAATAATGTATCTCTTGATTACAACTGACATCAGGATGACTTGACTTCTGGTAAGTAAGAGAACTATTTGGCTGCTCAATGCATGAAGGCCATAATTGGAATCCAAAAAGTGTGGAAGCACCGAAGCAGCTGCTCCGATATAGAAAGGAAGCTGTGGAATTAGGACCTTCATAAGAACAAATAAATAAAAAACTAATTACAGTTCGGAACTGGATTATAAACTTTGATTCCTCGACATTGGACTTCTATGGTGCAAATCTGTCCAGTAACTTTGTTTGACATTCTACCATCTGTACTATATACACTTTTATTTGATGATTTTTTTTTAGTGGCTAATTACTAGATCATAACATTGCTCACTTTATGCATTTTGTGTTTCAGCTTTATACGTAATTTGTCTTTATTGACTACAGTATCTGGAATGTGAGGCTGACAAGAAATCCTCACAGCTGGTTGACCTTCTTGTTCAAAACAAATCCAAAAAGATAATCATGTGAGATAAGATGGATTCTTTTTCAGTGATAAACTTTCTTGGATCATATGAGGTGAGAATTTATGTGGGTTAACAATTTTTTACAGCTATTTCATGACTTGTGCTTGTGTTGATTATTGGGGAGTGGTACTTCAACACATCAACATTTTGAAGGGTTTTTCATTAATACCTCTTCATGGGAAGATGAAACAAGTAAGCCAAGCACACTATTACTTCTGGTCTACAACTAGTGCATTCACTCTTTGAAAATTCCCTATATCATCTGCTTATTTGCTTGGTTTTCTGTCTATTAGACTGCAAGGGAGAAATCCCTAGCTTTGTTTACATCTCTGTCAAGTGGTGTTCTTCTTTGCACTGATGTTGCTGCCCGTGGACTAGACATTCCTGGTGTTGACTGCATATTGCAGGTGAGTGTGTTGAATTTACTACTTGCTTGTTATTGGGGACCTGTTTGGTTTTGGCTTGATAATGTTTTCATTATGTTTTGAAGACTTCCATACTGGCTATTATGAAGTATTGTACATGCTGTCTTGCCTAGTAAAAGGAACCCACTGCTAATTCTCTCTTTGGTTGTTTCTTGCCAACATGTGTTATTATTGCTAGAATGTGTCCCTGGATATACCCTAACTAATAAGACGTTTAAAACTCAATTGAGAACTGACCAACAGCTCTGACATAGAGGCTATCTAATGCCAGAAAATGATACAAAATCTATGATAAGCGTTGTGTTGCATTGGATCTTGTTTAAGCAATATTAATGCACCAAGTTAGAAAACTGTCGTATTCAAAACCAGATGTGAAACATGACATCGGCTATAAACCAAAATCACATTAACCACATGTTCCCAAGTCATGATCAGCCACCCTATAGGACTGCTTGCTTTCTTCCATTTTCTGCATAGCTATTATCTTCATGTACCTAACGACACTTGTAAAAGCATGGTAGGATCTCTTAATAACTACAGCAGTGGTCCTCTAGTCAATATTAACCCTTGAATCAATCCAGGTGACTGAAAAAGCAATTGCCCTTCTGCTACCGCCACATTTGTTTATATCTAATTTATCATAGACTAGGAATACAACTTCCATTGGTGAGTTGGTCCAAGTAAGGCAAGCCTTAGCGCAACAGTAAGCTGCTCCGCTAGTGACATGTTGGCTATGAATTTGATGCATGGAAACCTCTTTGCAGAGATACAAGGGCAAGATTGCGTACATATACACATATCATCCCATACCCCTCCACACAGGCTGGGGAGCGTTTGCGCATCGAGGGCCACCCTTATTTTGTGTATACTACTTCCCTATATAATTATGTGTGGGAAGTATGTCAATGCCAAGGGCTATGACTACTGGTCATGGCCAAGCCAAAAAAAAAAAAACAAAGAAAAAACTTTTTGCATTTTGTTGAATCAGGCCACAGTTTGGTGACTGGTGCCTAAGCCAACCCCCAACAAAAGTATGGGCTGCCCTAGCTGTCCATGAAGTTCATAAGTCTCCTTTTTCTTACTGTTAGTTAAAAATTTGTTTTGCTGCCTTTTTCATATTTTCAATATTGATGGGAAAATGAACACATTGTAGGTTAGCATATTTACAAGTGTGTTAGTGCACGCTCTGCATGCCCAATTAAATATTTTTATTTTGTTGACCAAGTAATTCGAAAAAGAAAAGCATATTCAGATCCAATGAAAAAGAAATAGAAAAGCTAGAAAATGCGAGTTATTGTTGAACTTAAACAAATATGAATAGATATTCAAACTTTAAGATGTACAAAGAAATATAGTTATGAGAAATGTGAATGATAAAGTTATTGACAATTAAATGTATAAACATTTTGGAAAACAAAACAAAAAAACCTATTACTCAACATTCAAAATTAATATTTCCTTGTACACTACATTTTTTTAGTAATTTGGTTCAGGTGATGTGTGTTTGAATCTAATATATTGTTCATAACTTAAGTTGAAGGAATTATTTGTACAATATTCGCTAGCATATATATACATATATGCGGTGGCTGATGTGAGCAAAGACTCCCTCTTATTTCATAATAGGGCATTACACACAAACCAAACAATTGTTAGTTGATGGTGGTCATTTGCGATTTGATGATTTTCCAATTAATTATTTTTTAATTACAATATTAACAATATGAATCGTTTAAGAAAGTTAAATATATTTATAGGGGTACTTTTTAAGTGAAAAAAATAATTCAACAAATCAATCACCGATTATACAAAATACAACATTTAAACTTATTATTTTAGCTAATAAAAATTATGAATTTAAAAGAAGCGCATTAGACTAACATTGACTAAAAACCAAATTATCATCACAATAGATAGCTAAAATTAATGATATGGAATGCTATTTTTCTTAAAGGAATTTATGTATCATTAACCTAAATATTCTAACATTGCTATATATTATTATATATCATTTTATCTAGTTTAAATCTAACTTTCTGATTAGGTTAGGACAATATGTGTTAGGTAGCCGACATTGAACACACTATATTTGTCAGATCTTGTGTGTATGTGTCTACGGATGCGTCTGGCCGACCCC
>JAOWBR010150792.1:0-13494 GCA_028571145.1 Dionaea muscipula
ATAATATAATATTTTTATATCTCACAGGGGGCCTAGCGTTTAGGCGCTAGTCGGGCGGTCGAGGGGGGCCTAGTGTCTAGGCGGGGTCTAGACGGCCCCAAGTGGGGATTTTTAGAACAGAGCCAAAATATATCCGTCCCGTTTCTTGTCCGTTAGCTGGTTTGGTACGCTGAATAACAAACCAAATATTTTGTTCGTGACCAATTCTTCTAAGCCATTCTTCCATTTTTTCTCGATTGTCGAATATTTGATCCGTCTTAAAATAACAACCGATATCAGAATATTCATCTTCATCAACCTTTTTTAAATCGAGATATGTTGCTTCATCCTTATTTACATCAGGATATGTTGTTTGTTCTTCCTCATTTTGAATATAATAACCCTGTCAAAAAAAATAATAATAATACAAATAATAGTTAAAAATCGCAAGAAAAGGATACAGTCGTACTCTAGGGCCGGCAGTCGGAGGAGACTGTCGGATCCTAGGGTCGACAGTATTGTGTGACTATCGGACCCTAGGGCCGATAGTATTGTGTGACTGTCGGATCCTAGGGCCCTGTCAAGTGAAAGAGAATTTTCACAGCTGAAAAAGAATTTTGAAAGAGAATTTTTTTGTTGCTTAAGACTCAAACAGTTCAAATAGGTCTTCCTCAAACTAAACGAGTTAAAATTGGGATTGATGACATTTTCGTAAATATAATTTCTATTGAAGGACAATTTTGAAAAATTTTAATTTTAATTTTTTATTTTTTTTAAAAAGGTGTTAGGGAATTGTGGTGAACTATCTTTTCCGTTTCCGAATTCTACTCCCCATCGCCGGCGCTCCGATATTTGAACCCCAATGAGTACCTCGGCCGTGCTACGCCGCCGAAGTGCATCCATCGTTTCCCGCCACATCTTCTCCTCCGCCACCTTCCCTCCGCCTCGCAAGGCTACCAAACCTCCCGTCCTCTGGGAGTCAGATGCCGCCGCTCCAAACGACGCCGTACCCCTCGAACTATTCTCATGGGGTCGAGGCTCCTCCGGCCAACTTGGTGTCGTCGGAGAAGAGATCAGAATCTATCCAACTCCGGCCGCCTCCCTCCGTCTCCCTCCCTCCTTCCGCCTCTCTCCTGCTCCCGGCTCTCTGACTCATCACTCGCCGGAGCCGACATCGTCGGTGGAAGTCGGGATATCTTGTGGACTCTTTCATTCCTCGTTGCTCGTAGATGGAAGGTTTTGGATTTGGGGCAAAGGGGACGGTGGCCGCCTTGGGCTTGGCCATGAAAATTCGTTGTTTGTGCCGACCTTGAACCCTTATTTGGATAATGTCAAGTGTTTGGCGCTTGGTGGACTCCATTCCATGGCCCTTACGTTCCTCGGCGAGGTGTTCACCTGGTCAGTATTTGTTTGTGATGGTTTGCTTATTCTGTGTATTGATTGCTTGTCCTTGCAATGAGATAGGGTATCGGGCCGCCCAGCCTTTTAGAGTGTTACTGTAATGTTATTTTACCGATTTTATGGTTTGGAAGTTGGTGGAGCATGACCTGGATGTTCATGTGTTCAGAATTATGATGGGTTGCTCGTTTCCCTCGTAGTCCATACATGGGATTCAAGGGATCGTCGTTCACGGATCTTGGTCTTGTAAACGGACCACTCGCTTGTCTAACTCTATCAATGCTATATGCTATAGGAGCTTAAACAAGTACCCTTGTTGAGTTTCTGTGTTCACTAGGAACTCATACTTTCAACAATGGGATCCTTGTGTAAGCGTGTAACTAATAGTTGTTAACTTATCAAAAGGTTTAATTGGAACGGCTTGGTTCACCACAGAATATTCAAGATTTTATGGAATCATTACTTATTTTTTCTCAATCTGGTTGAGGTTGTGCATCTTGAACTGTACTGCAATGTTTACCTAGTGACAGGGAGGCAACTTGGTCAAGTTAGTCCCTCGCTTTTCTGGGTACCAAAATCCGCTACAATGACTAATAAGGATTAGCTATAATATTCGTGGAACTGGTAAAGTTAAAATATGAGTTGAAAACTGTCTATACTTAGTTGCTCATGAGTTGCACAGTTATCCTGTTTACTGACTATCAATAAACTGTCCATACTTCCCTGACTAAGAGAACTGCTAGACTACATCGGATTGAAAACTCCATAAATTGATTGAACTGTATAGTGTTATACTTCAATTCTGATGCCACTATGGCTTCCTTGTTGTTTAGCATATGACCATGAGTTATAATTGGAAGTAGAACAGGAAAAAAGAAGAAGATGCTGATAAAAAGCGTCTAATGCTATGAAAGAAATGTTCTTATTTCTTTCAAAGGTTGATGTCTTTACCTTGAAAATAAAGTTTGCAGGGGCTATGGTGGCTTTGGTGCTCTCGGCCATTCTGTTTATACCAGAGAATTGGTACCTCGACAGGTGGAGGGCTGTTGGACTGGGGAAATAAAACACATTGATACCAGTGGCACACACACTGCTGCCATCACTGAGACTGGTTAGTGCATACAACTCTTCGACATGTGTTCATGCTTGATCCATCATTCGAATATTGAACTCTTCCGACAATCCAAGTGGATTTAGAGCTTAACTGGTCGCGAAATGATGCCTATTGAAATATTCTTCCTGGAACCCATGCATATCAGTTATTGGTATTGGTTAATGCACCTTTATTTAGGTATAGTTATCATTTCCAGTACTTCATTATGCACTTTTAGAATTTAGTGTGCCTCATGTGCCTAGATTGTACCTTAAATGACTGAATGAGGCACCACCTAGGCTTGCGAGCTGCCCTGGTGTCTCATGCGTAGTCACGCCTTTCAAAATTAGTGGTGTGACCTCTTTCTTACTCAAAAACTAAGCTCAAGGCCTTGCAAAGGTGCTATTAAAGTATACAGGCAGACTAGAAGTCAGAAATAATATTGTTCTAAAAATCCCCGCCTGGGGCCGTCTAGGCCCCGCCTAGGCGCTAGGCCCCCCTCGACCGTCCGACTAGCGCTTAGGCGTTAGGCCCCCCTGTGAGATATAAAAATATTATATATATATCTTTAAAATAAATATAAATATATATATATAATTAATGCTATATATTAATATTTTTTACCTTTATTATTTTTACTATTTCTTATTATTATTGGACATTTGCGTTTGGTTTACTGCGTTTTATATTTTCTGTGTTTTCTGTTTTGTAGAAAACAGAAAACGTGTTTGGTTTGAATTTTCTGTTTCCTGTTTTCTAAAAACAGAAAACAGTTTTTAGTTCAAAATCTTTAAAATGCAGAAAACGACAAAAAGCTATTTTCTGTGTTTTCGGTAGAAATTTTCAAAATATCAAAAACATGAAAAACGATCCAGGTTTGACAAATTATAAATTATAAATTACAAATTATAAATTATAAACTAAACACGTTTTCTATTTTCTGTTCTTACTGAAAATTGAAAACAAAAAACAGAAAACTCAAAACTCAAAACAAAAAACTGAAAACGAAAAACAGACAAACCAAACAACCCTTAAGCTTTTTGGATTATATATATTTTCTTGTTCTACTTAGTCAGGTTTTCAAGGGTAGGAGGGAAAATATTATTAAAAAATAAAAAATCGCCTAACCTTTAGACCCCGATTAATCTCCGATTAATCCTTCTAGGCGCTAGACCCCCCTCGACCGCCCGCCTAACACCTAGCGCTTTTTAGAACCTTGAGAAATATGCGTGTGTTAACATATCTCTGCAGATATTACATGCTGTTCTGCTTGCAAACAAGTACATATCTTTCTCTTTTGTAACTAAGCATCTTCCATTGGCATTCTTAAGCCTGGGGGTTCAATAATCTAAAGTTGCTATCTACCTCACGAGGATCATACTCTCCCTTAAGCAACTAATTGAGCTTAGGTTTTTTGTTTTCTTGCGATGCAAGTGTAGGGTGAGCTGAATTTTTTTTCACCCTTTGGAGTGCCCTTTTTTTTTTTTTTTAAATTGCATCATAATCATCATCATCAAAACCAAATCTCACTAGGTGGGGTTGGTCGCACGTAATTCGTTAGGACACATGCATGCTCTGACAAATATAGTTACCTGTACACATCACATTTTGTCTAAGAATGGAACGACTTGGCATTACAAGACTGATAATATAGTTGAATACACTGAGCCAAGTTTTAAGGAGTCTTCCTTTGTTGTAATAAGTTCTCTTGACCAATGGGTTAGCCATCACTTGCTTATGTGTCCTGTTGCATTCCTCCATATCCAGTCAATATGTGGATAGTATGACGCAGCTTCTTAGATGATTGATTTTACCATGATCATGAGGTTGATGTGTGCTTCTTAGATTGGAATGGAACTATTTCATTTTTTTCAAGTAATATCTCCATTCCTTTATTTTGCTATTGATCTAGGCGAACTTTATACTTGGGGACGAGAAGAAGGAGATGGTAGATTAGGGCTTGGGCCTGGGCGTGGCCCAGATCAAGCAGGTGGACTCAGTATCCCAACCAAAGTGAAAGCACTACCTGTTCCTGTTGCTGCAGTGTCTTGTGGGGGTTTTTTCACTATGGTGCTGACTGAGGATGGGCAGCTTTGGAACTGGGGAGGTAATGCAATTGGGACCATTAAAACTTTGTTATACTAGTCCTCTTTTTGGCTCAAAGTTCCTATAAAGTATGACAATTTTGTTGAATCATTGCAAGTTCTGGTACTGTAATTGTTCTAAAAAAATTTGAGTAGATCCTGATTATTAGAGTAGATCCAGATTGTTAGCTTTATCAGCTAAACATCAATCACTAGTTTAATGCAGTAATTGAAAATTTGAGCTGTTAGACTGCAGTATTTTGAGTACTTTGATAGTGTTTTCAGTTTTTGGTCCTTTATTGTTGTTGCAAATACTGTTTGTCAAGCTCACTCATTTTCTCTTTGATGCAACAATGACCTTCGTTGTAGATATATTGTAATTTTTGAGGAATTAATCTATGTATTGTGCTTTTATCTTCTTCTTTGAAATGACAATATAATTGAAGGTTTTCTAATTTGAATATTTTGATTAATTCTTTGTAAAGCTCACTTATACACGAGTTCACATAAATGGTTTTTGCCCAAAGGATTTCCTCATTTGTCTACATTGACTTCCGGTAAAAGTCCAAGCGCATGTGCACGTGTGCTCACATTCATAAGTTTTATCAAAGGTGCTCACTCGAGAGTGTGTTAATTAGAGAGGTATACTGGCCATGGAGAACCTGAAGGGTTGTCCCAACTTCGAATCCCCTGGGAAACAAACGCCCTGTTGGACCATAGACGTACGAGGTAGTGCCTCGACTTTAAATGGACTCACCGCAAGCGTTCGGTGGGATTTAGTCCCTCAGAATTAGTCAAAGTGTGCGTAAGCCGGTCCGAACATCTGAGTTGTCAAAAAAAAAAAAAAACAAAAACAAAAAAACTGGCCTTGCTAGATGGAGGACTGGGTATTTTTCATGCTTGAGAACCTTGCTCCTCTCTGTTTAATTAATGCACTACTACATTCCAATTGGTAGTTGATTCAATGGTTGACCTAGTACCAACTGCCAAAGTTTCTTTTAATAACAGTTGCTTAGGAACAGTTATTGGCAGGAGTGCAAGAGTGATCGTCTATTCCTTCCCCTGGACTGGCCAGTAGTCTCAAATGATCATCTCTGTGAATTTAGAGGAAACATGGCATTTGTGGCATTCCCTCTCCAATTTTTGTTCCAAGATGGTGCTTATTGGGTTTTTTTATTTGTTTGAAACCCTTGTATAAGCACATGTGGATATTTTTAAAATTAATTTCATGACTTGAAGCTTATTTCCTGTGGCATGAGTTAACTCGGTTATGATCATGTATCTATTTTGAAGTTATTTTGAACTTTATGACCTTTCTGGACGTCTTGAAGTTTGAGATAAGGTTAGTGTCATAACAACCCGAGGGCTGGGTGATACTGCTGGAAACCCTAAAGTTAGGGTCCCTAACAGGATCCCATTGCTCCAATTGGGTAGTGGTGGACAACTCCTGCCTCTGTTTTTCTTTTAGTATGCTTATTGATGCTCACTTTGTTGCTCTTTTTTTGAACTGGCAAGAATTATTAATTCTTTATGAACCTAGTGTAACATTTTATCATTTCACTGTTTTCTTCTTCATGCAGCAAATTCCAACTATGAGCTTGGTACTGGTGATAAACTTGGTGGTTGGCAACCGCGGCCAGTTTGTAGGCTTGAAGGCGTTTGCATAACCCAAATTGTCTGTGGTGGTTATCACTCTCTTGCTTTGACTGGTAGGAGTAATGAATTTTGTTGTCACTTAAAAGGTACCTTCTGTCTCATTTGGTATCTGATGAAAAGTTATGATGCATCATTCTAGAGGATGGTGAGGTATTTTCATGGGGCTATGGTGGACATGGGCAATTGGGTCATTCTTCTATCGAAAATCAGAAACTTCCTGCAAAGATAGAGGGGTTAGCGGATCATCGTGTTGTCTCTATTGCTTGTGGGGGCTCATCCTCGGCAGCTGTAACAGGTACTCTTCTTGTCATAGTTTTCCTAGATCAGTACAGCATGTCTATGTATTTTATAAGGCCATAATGATCTTCGAGGAAGTCAATCTCACTGTATGTGAGGACCGAATCCTCGTTACCTTAATTTATCCCAATTTACTTAAGATTATGATCATTGTTCTTGCTAATCTTATGGGCTTTATTGGATGAAGTAAAAAAAATAAAATAAGAAGGGGGTATAAGGGGGGTATATTAGCTAATGAGAGGTTTGGCAAAAAAAAAAAATTGAAGTGTATTAGATAAGAGGGTGTATTAGCTAATAAGGGGAAGTCGTATTATTTTACTGTTTGAGGTGTATTAACTTTCGCTAGGTCTGATGTCTGCAAAAGCTAATACACCTTCCATATCAACTGCTCCTCTCTACTTTTTACAGTGGGCCCCACCTTATCTCCCCTCTATATTACTAAATCACTTTTTTTACATTTTAATCCTCCTTCATAAACATCACATCAATGTGGGTCCATCCTTTAAACATAATATCCGCTTCTTATCTTATTCTTTCTTCATAACTAATACACCTCGATTTTTAGCATCATTCAATCGGCTCCTATGTGTGCTAGCCTGGCTCGATACCAAGCTGTGAAGACCTGACCCTCATTACCCAAAATAAATCCTAATTTAATCATGATTATCATTATTATTAGCTTGTTAATGGTGTTTGAATGTTATGCCGTGGGGACCTTCAAGATATCCTCCCAGTGATTATCATGCATTTCTTTTCCTTTTTGTTACTCTTATTATCGTATCAGTCGACCAGACGCACCCAGCTTGTCAGGGCGAGCATCCAAGGTAGAATAGTAGTCAGGACGACAGACCATGATACGGGTGCATATAGGTGGAAGGCAGATGAAGCCAGGGTGAGCCATAACTGATAGGGCGAGTGACGCATGGTTGGACTAGTTGAGTCAGACGAGTAGGCAATCAAAGGCTAGGCGAAGGTTAAACATGGTCGACGACTGGGAATTGGTTCTTATCTGGTAGACAATCTAGACTGACAGTGAGCAAAAGGCGCCCAAGGATTACCAAGGCGGCTAGACGACTAAGGTGAGTGGATGCATCTAAGGCGTTTATTATTAAGAGTGATTGGACCTTGCAACAAGTGAACTCGGCCTTATTATATTTTCCTTTCAAACGAGTACTATAGTCTACTTATCATTATCCATTCATAGCAATCGGAATTCGTGAGAAGGTTTATTGAAAAGAACGCATTATGCTTGTTCCTTCCGAGCATACCCATTCATTATCCTGAAAATGTTTTGTTTAACGGGGTGAGTCGAAACCTAATAGGAAGAAGTCGGACTACTAGACTACATGTATCACATTAGGATTTAAAGGCCAAAAAGTAAAACATGTTAAAACAGGAGAATGAGCAGTAAGACAGACAATCATTCGAAGACATCAGCTCGTCAGCTCAAAACAGTTCACAAAACCAGCTCGGAGATCATCATGAAACTAGCTCGGAGATCAATGTGCAAATTAGCTCGAAAATCAATATTAAAAAACTTTTCACATTTCTCATTTCTCAAACTCATTTCTCAAACACTTTTTTCGGTAAGTATTTCTCACACTTTTTCGGTCACCATTGGTGTGCATCAGGGTCAGAGTATTGAGCTCATACCTATTTGTGTCGGTTCTAGACGAGCTCGTAAGGGGGTTGTGTGAGGCACCTTGGTGCATGCTTTTACGGGTGATATAGTCTCGGTGTATACGAATAAAGAATGTATCGAAAATAAGTTGAGGATATGAATGGTAACCTGGGAGACTGAGGCCCTGTTTGGTTACCGGATAGGACATCCCGAATAGGATAACTTATCCAGGATAATACACTATCCGGTGTTTGAATCTTATTTTGACATCCCGTATTAGTTATTCGCTGGCAGTCATTTCCCACGAAAATGCCAGATATAGAAAAGATAGGGGGGTGGGGGATTTGTATTTGAAATCCTGGGTGCCTGGAAAAGGAAAAGAAGACGATTTCTGGCCATCTCCTCGCTAGGGTTCTCAGTTGGCTTTCTCAATTGCCCACTTCTTCTTTGTCGAAGGAAAGGAAAAGAAGACGATTTCTGGCCATCTCCTCGCTAGGGTTCTCAGTTGGCCATCTCCTCGCTAGTTAACAAATGTGCTAGGGTTCTTGTTTCCCAATCGATTCCACGAAATGTGCTTTCTGTTGTCGAACACGGAAGATGAACTCATACACGGGAGATGGCAGATGAACACGGAAGATGAGCAAGGAAGATGACAGATGAAGATGAGCAAGGAAGATGACAGATGAGGATGAATACGAAAGATGGCAGGTGATTTTTCCAAGTAACAAAGGGTGTTTTTGGAAAAAAAAGTTATCCCATGAGTTCTATCCATCAAACAAACAAGTGGTTTACAGCTTATGCTGGATTTGTTTTCCATAATGGATAATCCGCTGATTTTATATCAGCCTGCTTATCCGATGGTTTTCTTTGTCGGGCATTTTTTTATCCGTGAACCAAACACGACTTAAAAGATTTCAGATTAGTAAAAATATGTTGGCGTATATGAGGTGTGCGCTTAGGGATCAGGAACATGGTGTCTCACTAGTGATGGTGGATGGATGAGGTGTTTGTAGGATGAACAAATTTAAGTACTTAGGATCAGATGATGCAGAGATTGATGAGGACGTAACACATAAGATTAATGTGGATTGGTAGAAATGGAGGGTCACCTCAGGTGTTCTGTGTGTTCTTTGCGCTAAGAGTGTGTGTTTAAAGTTGAAGAATAAATTTTATCGGACCGTGATTAGATCCGTTCTGTTGTACTAGAGAGAGTGCTGATCAATCAAGAAGAACCACATATAGAGAGTGATGGTGGCAAAGATGCGTATGTTGAGGTGGATGCGCGGGGTTAGTCATAGAGAGAGAATAAAAAATGAGGAGATCCGTAGACAGGTGAGGGTGACACCGATTGTTGATAAGACGATGGAGGGACATCTACGTTGGGTGGGTCACCTATGGCGGAGACCGTCGAATGCGCCTGTTAAACGAGTGGAGTCCATTGTATTGGAAGGGAGAAGAAATAGAGGTCGATCGAAAAAGATTTGAGGTGAAGTAATTCATATGAATCTTGATATATTACTACTTATTATAGCGGATGCTTTACATCGAACTTATTGGAAAGTGTAGTTACGTGTGGCAGACTCTTCCTAGAGGGAAACAATCCGGTTGATGGTGATGATAATGATCAACCAACCTCCTCTAGGACATCAAGTACCAATAGCAATCACTCGGGATCTATTCGGTGTACGGTCTCAAACCGTTAACCGTCAACCCCACGCACATACATCAATTGGACTCAAAACGCA
The DNA here is from genome assembly GCA_028571145.1 of Dionaea muscipula. NCBI lineage: Eukaryota > Viridiplantae > Streptophyta > Magnoliopsida > Caryophyllales > Droseraceae > Dionaea > Dionaea muscipula. The sequence goes on from JAOWBR010150792.1 coordinate 9,874, forward strand.
GGACGTTATCCGACCAGGGTTGTGGTTACTTCGGGTCTTTCACCCAGAAGAGACTCTATTCACCACCTTGCTCACACTGTGATACCAAGCCATTGTTCCAAAACCTTCTCAAAATCATTTCTCAAGGAGCCGACCACCACTTGTGGCCAAAACAGGGGTTTCAAACCATTTTCCAAACATAAGTTCATACAAAACAGATGGGATATTCTTAAGACATCAAGAAATCATTCCTCAAAACATCGATATCAAGCAAGACAATTTTTGAAACATCTATTCAGGCTTTCAATCCACACGCAACACAAAGATGTAGAAGAGCAGTACAAATTCTCCTATCTCAAGTCTCTTCTAAGGTGTCTAGGGTGTCTTGGCAGGTATTCTCTTCGGTCAAGCCCCTTACTCTCTCGTCTCCAGCACTCTCGATTCTCTCTTTCGGTACTTAAAAAGTGTTTTTTTTTTTCGAGTGAGCAACCTCTACTATTGGTGTGGAGATCGATATAAGGAGGTTGCCTCTCTTTTTCCGCCTTGTCCACTCTAGTGGGCGGGTGGTCCCCTTCCCAAGACGTATGCCACCTGCGGACCTTTGCCTTTCTGGTCTATGCCGTCCTTTCTTTTTGGTAGTATTCGTAAGAGACAAACATGTCCTTACTTCGTCAGGTTGCCTTTTCAGGGGCTTTTCCCATCCTCCTTTGTCCATGGTTTGCCATTGTTGGGGCAACTACTAGTACTCGTGAGGACTTGCGACACCCATTGCGACTCGAGATACTCATGGTGTCTAACATCACTCGAGGCATCTAATATTACTGGTATTGTTGGCGTCTTACAATATCCGTGGCGACTTGAGATACTCATGGCGTTTGTCATTAACCTTAGTCAGATATTAGTCCAATTCAGGCCGAAAGCTCGGTCATCAATAAGAAGTGATTAAATTATATCGTAAACTGAATCGTCTTAAAATGACATAGTAAAACGTTCAAATATCTTCATGCGGCCAACCAGGGATAAAAATCCCTAAAACATGAGATTTGAGGGTTCACCCATTCCCTACCCGAATAATCGGGTACAACGTCTTACGCATCGGAACAAGCTTTTTGAATTTGTATTGTGGGTTGAAATCCGATAACTACAACAAAAGTTATGGCTAGAAGAGCGTTGACATATTTTTGACAATAAATCATCAAACTCCATGCTTTAACTGTTGACATATTACGCCAAGGGACTGGGGGACAAATGTTATATCCAGAAAAAAGTACGCCACAAGCCATCCATGTGAATGACGGATACCCAAAACACGTAGGCATGTGAGTAAACACGTGGACAAGCATAGATACACGAGGTCGGGGATACTCTCCAGTGCACGACCACATGCACCCGGGCGACCGGATGTCCGTCACCCACACGCGACCACACACACTCAGATGACCAGCTGGCCACTGCCGGCACGTGGCTGGACATGACCATTAGAGGCCAGCAGTCGGCCGCTAGCACGCGACCAGGGTAGTTGTGGCCACCTGCGGGCAGGTGCGGGCAGCCATGGGCAAGAGCGTGTCTTGCCATCTTGTTTTGGTTTCCGGTGTGTTCAGATATAGTTGATGTCCTTGCATGCAACAATCCTCTCGTATGATCATCCATGACTCGGAAAGCTCGATGTTCTTATGTGTTCATGGCCGTGGAAAGCACCATCGCACGCTACCTCTGTGCACAAGGAAAATTCCATTGCATGGAGAACTTGGTCGCGTGGAGAACCTTAACACTCATCTAGTCCAAATCACATTAAATATTCTGAGGGCATTCCGGAATTCCGGAATGTTTTAGAAGATTCTTTTACAAAAGTGAGGGGCAGAACGATAAACTCACCAATCACAATTACCCTCCCTCCTCTTCCATTCTACTTTATAAATAGGCTCCTCAATATGTACGCATTCTCGACTGAAAATTTTCTATCTCGAAACATCTAAATTTCATCTCTTGGAGTAAAGTCTGACTTGAGTGTCAAAGAGGTAATCCCGAGGATCAAACCTCGGGCCCCTCTAACGAGATGTGTGTTACGTGTGTAGGTGGCAGACAGGTGACACTCGTGGCTCGTCCACTTTATCGTCTATAAAAAGAGGTGATAACAGAGGTATTACTCGACTTCGCACCCATCATACTAATGTCCCGAAGCAAATCGAGAGCATAGTTGCATTCATCATTATCATCATGATGATGATAGTTACGTTGAGATAAGAAAATCTTACGCTTGCAACGGACGACCTTAATGCCAAGGAAATACTTCAACTGTCCAATATCCTTGATCTGAAATTGTCTCTGTAGGAAGACCTTTAAAGTCGTAATCTCTATAATATCACTCCCTGTGATCACAATCATCCACATACACAACCAGAAGGATAAAATTAACACTAGAGCGTAGAGAATATCGAATGATCCTTTACCAATCTCCGTAGACCAAACTCCAACACAACAAAACTAAATTTCAAACCATGCTCTAGGAGAGTGCATTAAGCTATATGAGACTTCTTTAATCGACACACATAGCCAAACGCTCCTTGAGTAACAAATTCGGAAGGTTGCTCCACATTAACCTCTTCTTTCAAATCCCCATGAAGAAAGATATTCTTTATTTTAAGTTGGTGCAAAGGCCACTCAGAGGAAACAAGAGAAATAAGTTGAACAAAGGTCATCTTCGCCACTGGGATGAAAGTATCAATATATTCAACATCATGAACCTGAGCATACCCCTTAACCATCAAGCGGGTCTTAAGACGTGCCACAGTGCCATCAGGATGGTCTTTTACCACATATACCCATTTATAGCCAATAATAGTCTTGTTTGGAGGTAGAAGAACCAGGTCTCAAATCTTATTGTCCTTAAGAGCCTCTATCTACTCAATCATAGCGTGTTTTCACTCAGGAGAAGAAATAGCCTCCGATAAAGAACGAGCAAGAGATATGGAGTTTAGGGTAGAGAGATGGCTGCAATTAAGAGGACACCCCAACATAAAAAATATGAGCTGACATAGAATATGTAGCACAACTATATTAGCCCTAGTAAAGGGTAATAGAGACATCTGGATCTAAGGGCGGAGAAGGACCCTGAGCAGGATGATTCGTAGAAAAGGATACATGATCCGGAGAAAGTGGCTCAGAAGCAACGTAAGAAGCAGGATCAAGAGAGGGTCAAGACTTTATCGGACGAGGGCTACAAACATAACACCCTGAAAAACAGATGAAGATCCGATTAATCGGATATACAACAGTCAGTACTGCTTCACTCCAGAACAACTTCGGCACCTTAGTCTGGAATATAAGAGTGCAGGTGACCTCCAACAAGTGACGATTATTCCGTTCGATAACCTCATTCTGTGGAGAGTATTTGTACAGGAATACTGGAGAATAATCACACGCTCACGTATAAAAGCAGTAAATGAAGTTAGAGAAGTATTCTTGTGCATTATCACTACGGAGAATATGAACAAGTGAGGAAAACTGCGTTTGAATCTCAACACAAAATGTAGTAAAGATAGTGAATAACTTAGAACAAGACTTTTTTTTTTTGATCAAGTAAGTATATATATATACATGAAAATAAAGTACATGCGTACAACACTGGAAGTCCTAGGTAGT
>JAOWBR010150803.1:0-22236 GCA_028571145.1 Dionaea muscipula
TGAATAAATAATACAAACTAACATACTGTATGCAACAAGGTTTCGTGGTGCAGTTGGTTATCACGTCAGTCTAACACACTGAAGGTCTCCGGGCGAAGCCATATCTTTTTCCTCCTACTTTTGCTGACGAAATTAAAACGCACGAGCCCGGAGCCTTCTTTCTTTTTGTTTGTTCCGCACTGTGATCTGAACTGAAATCTCTCACTCGTTCCCACCTGTTGATTTGATTGCAGTTATCTTATTTGTGGAATTCTTGTTTTGTTGCCCTCTTTGTCGAAATTTTTTTCGAATCTGACTCGTATCATGGCACGGTATGTTTCGTGATGTTGTGTCCTGCATATAATGTGCTCGATGAAATGCCTGGGTTTTATTTTACCACTGGTTGGTTGGATGAGTTCTATGGCGTCGTCCATATGTCAATGCGCTTCCTCTCTTTATTTTTGTAGGATTGATTGATCGGTCAGTCATCATCATCATCATATGTCAATGAGCATCATCTCAGTCTTGATATCTCAACGTACACGCTTTTGATTCATGGGCTGTGTAAAGCTGAGAGTTGTGATTGGGGTTACCTACTCCTTAAGGATATGATGGATAAAGAGTTGACGCCAAACCACCGGACTTGCCGTTTGCTCTTGGATGAGTTCAAGAAGAAAAGCATGTATGAAGGGCTCCAAATAAAACAGGTACTTCGTTGTTGCAATTTGGTGTATCAATATGACAGTTTAGTTCTTATTGTTTAGCCAGTGGATGTTAAAGATCATTTTTGTGTTGAATCAAGGAGTCTCCACCTTTCTGCCAAGCCAAATCCGCTACAGCTAGCTATAACTTGGGTGAGAAAATTTAAGGCAAATAAGACATGCCATGCTGATGGTTAGGCTACCATTGGACAGAGTGGGCTGCTACCTTTCAGCTGAAAACCACATTCTCTTCGTCTATCAGTTCCACTGGTAGTTCATTTAGTTTTAGGGTTACCGTTACTTGGATGATCAAATGTAGCACTATGTCCTTTGATTAGCAAGCTGCGGTTATAATCAAGCCCGTTTGTAATTTGTATATGGTGTTGCTCAAGCTCGTCTCTTTAAGTTTCTAAGCTCAAAGTTTTGCTGAAACTCGGTTCTTGAATTTAACATTTGATCTTAAACAGTCAAACTAGAGTTTTGAGCCAAGTTAGCAGATAAGCGCCCTCATATATTTCTGGACACTACTGTACTCAACTCAACTTGTTTACTAAATGAGCTTTACTGAATAAGCTCAAGCTTAGGTCATTAAGATCTGAACTCAAGCGTGAGCATGCTCTAGCCAGTGAGCTGAGGTAGAGCTCCAAGTAGTTTAATCTGTTCTACACTGATCGAATAAAGCTGAAGGTTGTAAGAGGTTAGATGAAGCCAAGTATCCCCGTTATATATCATTGATGTTAAGTACTTTTGTACTGGTGCTGGATGTTCAAATTGAGTTGGCAAAAGATGTTTCTATTTTCTTCTATAGTAAGTCAATAGATGAGATGGTCCAGACCCCATGGGACACAAACATAATCACCCATTACATCATCTACTGTCTAAGTAATTTACATGGTAGGGATTGTCATCATATTAACTTTTCTGAAGGATCTGGTTTTATAGGTTACCAAGCATCGGCATTGTCGATTTCCCATCCATGAATCGGTGCTTGACCACATTGTGCCATAGTACCCTTGATCCTGTCAAGACTCAAAACCCAGGTGGGTTATGAGTTTTGAGGCCTCTATTTATCGGGCCTGTGGCGATAACATCCATCTGTTGGTCTGGGACTGAGTTGCAGCATTTCCTGCTCCTATCCTATCCTAAGGCTCTTTGCAGTCCATGTATCCCAAATTTGTGTGAGATTTCTCAGATCAGATGCTACATTATTATGTAGTCTTCGGCTCATATTGACAGGGAGATGGTCTTACATGTACTGCAGTCAAGGAAAGTGAATGAAAGCTTGGAAAAATGGTACTGAAGATTATTTGCCAATATGATCGATCTATGAGATTTCATTTGGTTTGCGGAGTAGTAGCTAATGCTATAGCCTATCCTGTGAGTGTGAGTTGCTCATTTTTACTTTGACCTTCATGAACCTGATTTCTTGTTTTCTTTGGCTCGTGTGAATCAAAATTTAATTAGATGCTTTTTAATTATATATCCAAATAGGAGAACCTTCACTTGATTTTATATGATATAGAAATAACTCATAATTCTATTTTATTTATCAGATGAAACCAAAATTCACTGTAAAATAAAATTAGTGAATAAATTTAGATTAAATCAAGAAAGGGAATAATACATTGAAAGAAACGTAGAGGTTATAAATTTGTTGCTCGGCTTTTATGGATGGAGGGGCCGATCAACTGCCTCTGCATGTGACTAACAGATTCCCCCTCCCCTCCATCAATATTAATTATCCTCTGATGAGATGAATTGCAATTTGCTTGCCTTTGAGGCTGAGTCAGCAAACGGTCAAAGATGCAAGGCCCCGAACAGGGCAAGAGGAAGGCCCGGACATGATACCCGGACAGAGTATCCGAGCAGGGTCAGAGAGATGCCCGGACAGGGTATCCGAACAGAGTATCCGAGCAAGGTCCGAGAGTGGCCCGGGCAGGGTCAGCAGGGTACCCAGACAAGGTCGCCGGACAGGTCCCCCGAGCTAGAGGAGGGGGGTGCTCCGGGCAAGCGTGGTCACTCCAGGTGGTCTGAAGTTCGGATCCTAAAAAATGAGGGGTAGATACGTATTTATAGGTAAAGGAGGAAAGAGGAAGCCGAGCAAGGTATCCGAGCAGTATACCCGAGCAGGGTACCTGGACAGGGTACCCGGGCAAGACACCCCGGGCAAAAAGCCCGGGCAGGACACCCCCGACAAAAAGCCCAGGCAGGGCACCCGGGCAAGGAGCCCGGGCAGGGCATCTAGGGCGGTTTCATCGCACGAACTTCGGGAGGCCCGTTTTAGCTCGTTTTAGCTCCGATTGACGAACGGTTTGCGTCCACGCGCTCGTGGTGAGATGGGGAATCATTCAAGATGGGTTCTGTCAGGTTTGGTCGCGGTTGACCGGGATTGACCATGGTTTGACCATGGTTGACCATGGGCTCGGGTTCAGTCGGGTTAGGTCGAATGGTCCGATTTTGGACCCTTTGACCACGTGTCTGAAGGGGTAAATCCCCCTATATCAAATGCATCTGAAAAGAGGAAAGGAAGGACAACTCCGTATGCATTACGTATTCAATTTTGGTTTGAAATAATATGAGTACCTAGTAAAGGTAAAATATATTTTATAGACTAGTATGTATTATTTACTTGTATTCGATTTTGTATTATTTATATCAATTAAATAGTTTTGCACAATTTTTTATTATTATTATATCAGTATTAGTCTTATTTAAATTATTATAAAAAATATAAATTTTAATTATAATATTTTATTAAAAATAATATTTTATTATTATTATTATTATAATAAATAAGATAATGGAAAAGGGGAAGGAATATATTTAGATGAAAATAGAAAAATCGGTGTGATAATAGAAAAAGAGAGAAGGGACCACTTTAAGGGGGCGAAAAGGGGGGCTCTTAGTCTTTGTTTACCTTTGACTGACACAGATCTGTTGGAATGTAACAGAGATTCTCGGGATCACATGAAATCATCTACACTTGAAAAGTGAAAGAAAGGGCCTCACTTTTGTTTTCTTCACATTATCACATCACCATCACAAATTGAACACACAGAACCAATAGTCTCTCTCATGTAGTCCCATTCCCATTCTTGTGGTGTTGATTGTCTCAGTCTTTTGCTGTTTGCCCATCTATGGCATCCTTATCTTCCCGATCCCTTTGATCAAATTTTATTCCCCCTCCCCTTCAATGCCCCATTAGTGATCTGCCCACCACCCCTTCTTCATCTTCCCCATTCAGTTGCTTGGTTTCTCTGTGGAGTGTGGGCAAGTGTTGTTCCTTCTTTCAAATGCTCTTGGGATTTATCCTGCATTTGGTTTCTCATTGTGGGCAAGCTCTGGTTACTCTCTAATAGGATTTCCTTTTAAACCCACTTGCATTTTTACCTGTTTGTCGATTTGACTGAACCAAATGCCTCCTACGTACTTACCTCTAAGATGGGAAAGCACTGGGGAGCAATGGTGGTATGCTTCCCCAATTGACTGCGCAGCTGCATATGGCCACTATGATTTGGTCAGGGAGCTGATCCGCCTCGACGCCAATCTCCTCATCAAACTCACTTCTCTTAGGAGGATCAGACGACTAGAGACCGTCTGGGACGACGAGTCACAATTCAGTGATGTGGCCAAATGCCGGGCTTGGGTTGCCCGAAAACTCTTGCTGGATTGTGAAGTCAATGGTGGGCAAAACACCCTGATTCGGGCTGGATATGGTGGTTGGCTTCTCTACACAGCCGCATCAGCTGGGGATCTGGGCTTCGTCAAGGATCTATTGCACAGAGATCCACTTCTTGTGTATGGGGAAGGTGAATATGGGGTTACTGATATACTTTTTGCCGCGGCGAGAAGCAAGAGCTCAGTGGTCCTTAGACACCTGCTTGATTTCGCCATTTCTCTGGAGAGTTCTCCTGGTACGGTTGGGGAGGTGGAAGGGCGACTAGCTGATGTTTGTGGTGGGTTTATGTTTGAGATGATGAATAGGGCAGTTCATGCTGCAGCTAGAGCAGGGAACTTGGAGCTTCTAAAGGAGCTGCTTGGCGACTGTTCTGATGTTTTGGATTATAGAGATCTTGAAGGATCTACAGTTCTGCATTCTGCCTCTTCCAGAGGACAGGTTGAGGTAAGGTCCAAGGGGGGTTTTCTTCTCCTGTCTATGTTCTTGGTTTGTGACAATTTATGGTCATGCAAAATACTATTTTGTCTCACCAGGCTGCACCATATATATCTTTGGTGTTATACCCCTGAGTCCTGACAAGTTAAGAGATTAGAGCAGTGCTACTGTTTGCAGTGTAATTTATGCAGTGTATGTATTAACAGTATCTAACAGGAATTGATGTACCTTCCACCAAGTGAACTTATATTTAACTACAAGTCATGTGCTAAAGCTTGATATTGTGTGCATTCATTTCTTTGGGTTCTATGGCTTTTCGGAAGCCTTCGCTTGCTGACTGGTTAATTTGATGACTCAGGTGGTCAAAGAGCTCATTGCAACTTCTGGTATTCTTGATTCCACGGATAACGTAGGAAACACGGCACTACATGTGGCTGCTTATAAGGGATACTCGCCTGTCGTGGATGCCTTGGCAGCTGCATCCCCTTCATTGGTACCAGTAACAAACCATGAAGGGGACACTTTCCTTCACTTGGCTGTGGCTGGCTTCAGAGCCCCCGGTTTTCACAAAATGGATCAGCATAATGAGCTTATGAGGCAGTTACTACACGGCAAGTTAATAGATGTGCAAGATATAATCAATGTGACAAACAACACTGGCAGAACAGCTCTACATATTGCTCTTGTTGATACCATGTGTACAGATGTGGTAGAGCTTCTCATGACTGTACCTTCCATTGCCCTCAACATTCGTGACTCAAATGGCATGACCCCTCTAGATCTCCTCAGAGAGTGGCCTAATACTGCCTCTTCGGGGATCTTAATCAAGCAACTGGTTTCAGCTGGAGCAATTTCTACTCATGAAGGCACTAAGGCAAGGACTGTTGTTGCTACCCAACACAAAACTCAGGGTTTTGGAAGCAGCCCGGGGACTTCTTTCCAAATTCTGGATTCAGAGATGTTTTTGCACGCGTGCAATGGCAGTACTTCTCAAGCCAGTTGTGATCCAGATACAACCTCTGCTGGACCCAGTGATATCGACTCTGAAAGTGAAATCAATTCTGCAGATGTTAAGAAGTTGAGCTCCATTAGCTTTGCTGCTAGGCGCTTAAAAGTACTCCTCCAATGGCCAAAAAAGACACGGAAAAGAACCAAAAATGATTCTGTTGGATCATTTGCTATCGAAAATAATGGGCATTATTCTCCAATTCCATTACGAGAACGATTCAAAATGAGCTCTTCAACCACCAAAAGGGTGTTTCCAGTTCGACGTGTTTCTTGTCATTTTGCCAGTCCATCAACCAAAAAAAAATTTATGGCGAGTTCAATGCAAGATTTGATTCATGGGAAGCCTAAATCAGCTCTATTGGGTCGTCCCCGTTCAAGTGCATTTTGTCAATCATCTATCTCTTCCAGCTCTCAAATGGACAACTTGCAAATAAGTGCACACATCATGTATCACAACGGTGAATCCTCTTGCTCGGGTGAATCATTTGATGGTAGAAGCATCAAGTGCAGGAGGCATAGTTCGTTTAGCAAGAGGTTCATGAATCGGTTTTTCTGCTCCGGAGCGGAAGGCCTAGCCATGGAGGATTCTGTCATCTACAGGCAGCCAAAACATAGGTATAGAAGTTCTATGTCATGATCATAGTATAGAAGTTATATGTCGTGATGATGTCATTTAGACATATCATGCCTCTTGAATAATCGGAATAAACCTGATGTATGAGACTGACCTGACCAAACATATAGGTCTTCGTAGGAAAAATTGGATCTCAGTTTGACATCATGTAAAGCTTCCCTCCTAAATCCAAGGGGAAACTAGTGGCCACTTTTTTTTTCCTTATTTTTTCCTCACTTTTATTACTTTCTGTTCACTTACTGGATCAACTTAACTATATTTGTGCTCTTAACAGTTTAAAAAGGGTGCATTTTCCTGCGGCTGTTTCACCTCCCCACACCCTCCCCCCTCCCGGATTTCCCTTGTTTCACCTCCCCGCAGCTAGACTTAACCATAAAAAATTTACCTTTGATCAGAAGATATAAATTATGGAAGTGTGCCAAATAAATTCACTATTACAAAGAACAATAAACATTACGGGATTACTTAGTAATTTAATGTTTTTATTTGTTTTAGGATATAAGAAGATTTTAAATTATTATTTTTGGAAGATCTTATCAGATTTTAAATTATTATTAAAAGAAAATATTTTCATATCTTGTATATGTTAAATAGTTATGCATGCAAATACATTTTGAGTGATTGGTGAATTGTTTGCGTTCATCCTAGGTTTGTTTATCAGTCATCTCATCATGTAACCATGTTCCTCTCATATTTTGCTTCGTGTTCCACATCAATGGTGTGTTATTTCTAAAGGACTGCCAAGGTATACATATACGTGTGTGTGTGTGTGTGCGCGTGTGTGTATTTATTCTTGTCCTTGTTTGTTTGTCTAGCCCATAAGACAGAGAGCATGTGATGAAAGGCGGATAACCCCCATACAATCATTAATTGTAGGCTTTATTTTTTCACAGGGGTGCCTAGAAACAAATATCTCTCCAAAATATGGCTGTTATTGCAGGTCTGGATTCTCATTTTGACAGAGAATGGCAGTTTTAATCCTACATGTAAGGGGAATTGAATCATCCTATTTTTAGCATGTTTATTTGCACTAGATTCGCCGTGTAAGGTGTTAAAAGCATGGATAACTAACTCCCCTCTGGATTCATTTGTTTCCATTTCTCGAAGTTGGTAGGTTTTGTTGGTTTACATATTTGCAGCACTTTGATCAGCTACACCAAACCATTTTGTTCCCTCTCTTTCTTTCTTCTTTGTTTGCTGCGGACAACTCCTCCTCCTGGCTATAGAAAAATGCCGAACGAGGATAACAAGAGGAGGCCGGACGATGAAAAGCCCCTTGATGACTGGCTTCCCATCACTTCATCAAGGAATGCAAAATGGTGGTACTCTACCTTCCATAATGTCACTGCTATGGTCGGTGCTGGAGTTCTTAGTCTTCCCTATGCCATGGCCTCCCTGGGATGGTATTATCAATCTCTTCTCTTACTATGTTTATTTTCTACTCTTGGAAGTATCTCTATTCTTTTTTGGATTTCTGAAGCCAGGGACCTACTTTGTGAAACTTAGAGCATAACATAACTTATCCATCAAGAGTCATTTTCACAGATCTAGCATGGACATATACAGAATTGTCATAATTGCAAGAACCCATCAAGATCTTTGTTTTGATTTAATAAGTCGGCCTTCGCTGTGCAATACAAGCTGATAGATGATTAATATGTCGTCGCTTGCTGGTTGTTACTCATGTATTCATGCCTGATGAGACGATGAGATCTGACATTTTTATTCTGAAGACAGAATTCTAATGGATCGATGGAGAAATATATGCCACTGCTTATGCAACTCTTTGTCCATATAAGGCTACATCTCCAAATGCATAAATCTCGAAATCATATCCTCATTTTTCCTCCTTATCAGATCAAACTCAAAGTATTGATTCAGTCCGTTTGGTAGTAATGGCTGAAAAATTGACATCAAATGTATGATTTGTGGCTTAAAATGGTCCTATTCAATCCCATTCCAATGTGGCAATGTCCGATGTTCGTTGAATTCCATTGATATATACAGAATTCTGATCCCGGTCTATAGGAAAAGACAATTGACGGTACACGTGAATGGGCACTTAAAATTTTGCAATATTTTTGGCTATGACCAAGTGAAGCTTTTGTACTCATCTTGTTGGAGAAAGACAGTTCTAGTTCTAGTTATAATTTAGAATGATGATACACAGAATAAGGAAAATTTTATTGTGGTTGATGAAATAAGTTGGAAATAATCGATATTTATTCAGGGGTCCTGGGATCACGGTGATGCTCCTCTCGTGGATTATCACCTTCTACACACTGTGGCAAATGGTGGAAATGCACGAGATGGTTCCAGGCAAGCGATTTGACCGCTACCATGAGCTAGGCCAGCATGCCTTTGGCGAGAAGCTTGGACTCTGGATTGTCGTGCCCCAACAGCTCATCGTCGATGTGGGCACTGACATCGTCTATATGGTCACCGGTAACTAATTGTCATCTGTTTTTTTCCCCGCTTAATTGCACATAAGGTTAAATGCTGCATAGTGCTTGATTGGTGAAGACATTATTACCCCATTGAACTCTATTCACTTTGTTTTGCATTGTAATTCGTTTGACAGAAGCTTGGTCCAATCCAAGCAACAAGTTAATTAATAATTTATCCTCTTTGCTTTGTCACAGGAGGTAAATCATTGCAGAAGATTCATAACATTGTCTGCAAAGACTGCAAGCCGATTCGCTTGACATTTTTCATCCTGATATTTGGCTCTGTTCATTTCGTTCTGTCTCACCTTCCGAATTTCAACTCCATTTCTGTCATTTCCCTTGCTGCTGCTGTGATGTCATTGAGGTGATCCTCAAACCATACCACCAACCGTCGTCACAGGCTAACGATGTCGATAGTAATTTCTTTCTGGTACTTGAATTTATTTTTAACAAGTTTTGTTTTGCGTAGTTACTCGACCATTGCTTGGGCAGCTTCCCTTAGCAAGGGAGTGCAATCCTATGTTAACTACACTCCAAGAGGCACAACCACAGCGGCTAGAACGTTCAATTTCTTCTCCGCATTAGGTGATGTTGCCTTTGCTTATGCTGGACACAATGTGGTGCTGGAAATCCAAGCCACGATCCCTTCAACTCCGGAGAAGCCTTCCAAAGGGCCAATGTGGAAGGGTGTCATTTTTGCTTATATTGTCGTCGCTGCATGCTATTTCCCAGTTGCATTCATCGGGTATTACATATTTGGGAATAATGTGGAGGACAACATTCTCCTCAGCCTAGAGAAACCCTCTTGGCTTATTGTTGCTGCCAATGCTTTTGTTGTCATCCATGTGATTGGAAGCTATCAGGTTATGTATCATATCATATCATCAAGTTAATTTTTGTCTTCTTTCTTTCCTTGTAATTTGAGCTGTTTCCTTTTTTCCTTTACTATATATATATATCTGTGCTCCCTCCCTGATCTTAGTATAGTGCTGCTTCTGAAACCTGTTGTTGCAGATATATGCCATGCCGGTATTCGACATGGTAGAGACTTTCTTGGTCAAGAAATTGCATTTCAAACCGCGTATGAGACTTCGCTTTGTTTCCCGTACCGTATATGTTGGTAAGTACATTCTTCCTTCATAATTTGTCTTGTATTGTAGACCATGTTATATGTATCGATATAGATAGATAGATAGATAGATATATCCCATGTTGGAAAATTAACGTACAACTTTGCTTTAAATTTCTATATAGCAGCAACTTATGATAGTTTAATTATTTTCTTCCTTGGAGTGCACAGCCTTAACTATGCTCATCGGCATGACGTTCCCTTTTTTTGGCGGGCTGCTTGGTTTCTTCGGAGGATTTGCCTTGGCTCCGACGACCTACTATGTAAGCTCAAAATTTTGTTGTTTCTTGGAACAACTTTTCTGAGCTAGCTTTTGCAGTAGTGCACCACCAGCAAGTAATGAATTGAAACAGACCTAAACTGGCCTTCTGCAGCTTCCTTGCATCATATGGCTAGTCATACGCAAGCCTAAGAGATTCAGCATGTCTTGGTGTTTGAACTGGGTAATTAAGATCAATAAATTATGCTCTACTTAATTACTTTGTATTAATTAATTATTCGCCAACGGTATACATGTTCTTTTCTAATTTGATCCTCGTCAACAGATCTTGATTGTGGTCGGAGTGCTGCTGATGATTTTAGCGCCTATTGGCGGGTTGAGGTCGATCATCCTCTCAGCCAAGAACTACAGTTTCTACTCATGATTTTCATTCTACTCCTTAATTAGCTAGAATATGTTAATTTGCTTCTAGTTTCATAATTAAACTACGTGTAGTGTGTTTGCTATATATAGTCCTGTCCTATATATGATTCCGCACTTGTAAACAATGGTAATGGAAGTTCTTAGTGCTCATTAGCAATATATTTCTAACGTTGTACATATCAGGAAATTGTCATGAAGCTGATGACTTTACTAATTAATTCGTGATGATCGATCTGATCCCGGCCACCAACGCCTATTGGTGTAGTTGTATCCTAGCAGCATATCATGGAATGACTTGACCTCACAGTCCCATGAGCAAAGCTTCTCTCGACCTTGATCGAGATCCCAACCTAAGGTCTCTTTTTCTTGCTTGACTTATGCTACAACGATGTGCTTCGGCTACGTCCTTCATACCATTTGTCACCCACATTTACCTTACAATCTTTTCTACCTTTTTCCTCAAGCGTCGAATATTAGTGTTTGAGTACTTGTGAAAGGTGGTTAAAAAATTAAGCTGGTGTTTTGTCGCTGGAATCTCAGATGAATGAAGTAAAGTTGTATGAGATTTGCCTCTCTGGTTTGGGTTGTGTCAATTCAGGTGACTTCTACAGATGAGCCTGGTTTTGGTGGTTAAAAAAGGAGATTTTCTAATCATCTCACGTCACCACTTTAATTTATTTTTTTTAAAATGATTCGGCTGATTTTGCTGAACTATTCAACTGACTTTATTGAACCATTCGACAATGGCTGCCGACAATATCAGCCGAACCATTTCAACAAATTTATAATATAAAAGAGAAAGTGATTTAAATCAAAAGACAAACATTTAATACACAAATATTTATTACATAAAATCTTCCCATAAACATTTAAGTGTTGTCAAATACAACTGTTCATCTTCTTTGTTTGTTTATCTTCCCACCAATTCACTCTCTATACTACTTTATTATTTTATTATTTTATGTTTTTTCGTGCAGTGCACGAGTTAAACCCTAGTAAATAAATAAAGTGGTAACATAAGTAATAAAAGTGATGTAATCGTAAAAAGAGTTGGTGCTTGCATTTCTTGGTTTTATGATGGCCTGGGAAGGGCCTTGGCGGAGACAGGTTTTCTAGTGGCCCCTTGGAAGCTAGTTAGGAGTTATGGTCGTTTAATTAACTAAAAAGCATCTTCAACAATCTCTCTAATTTTTTTAAATTTAACTTCTCTATTTTAGACAATCACTAATTTAACAATCAACTCCAACAATACTGCCTACTCTTTATCTATTCTATTTAAATATTATTTCATCATAAATATATATTTATTACAATCAAAAAGAAGATAAAAATTAAATAAAATAAGAATATTATAAATTTTTTGAGGAGTGAATAATGGGTCCCTAGAAATAGGGAAATACTAGTCATTTCTCATAATAAAGAGCCATATAAAGAAACTGTTGGAAATATTTTTTGACCGATTATCTTTATTTTTTAGCTAAGGGATGAGGATAGGACATCGGTTGTGGATACTCTAATTTTTTAGAACATCCGCATTATATCCATTAAGTCTCAATTTATTGTCAGATGTTAGCCACATGGCAGAGTATTTCTAAAAAATAGTTGACCGATGTTAAAATAATGGCTACAGTTAGTAGATAAATTACAGGTGACATAGAGAAGAGAAAGAGAAATGATTAATTTATTTTGATAGTGGTTTATTTTCTAATTTTGAATTTAATGAATAGGTAGTAGAGAAGAAAAAAATTAGTGCGATCCATATATATCTTTAATAAATATATTTAACATATCCATTGTATCACTTTTAGCTCATTAAATTCTAACATTTTTATTATTATTATCACTTTATGATATTTAAAAAATAAATTTTAACATTTTTAATATGGATATTGAGATGATAGGGCAGTTAAGATGTAGCTTGTAGGTGTAAGATATGCTGTTGAAAGGGTCCTAGCTCTGGTCTGTCATGACTCACCTTTGACAATCGTGATTTTTTTAGGAAATTCTTTTCTTGGAAAGTGGTGGTTTTTGTTTCATCGGGTGATTAAGTTCGTTTAGTAATTTCTTGCCGACTCCTTATTGGCTTGGGTGGTCTACTATTCCTTTGAGTGGGTGATTGGTAAATGATAGTCATATTGAAAAGATACTTACTTAGTACGGATATTTTTAATTATGGGTGATGTCTTTTATACTGACATGCTTATTATAATATTTTATTGTAATAAATTTATCATTATGCTGATAAAAAAAAATGTGCAAGGTGACGTACCATAGTTTCATAGCAAGTAGATCATTGAAGGAAGAGCTTGCAACACGGGCAAAATTATCCACCAAGACATGCATGGCCAGAAACTCTATCGACGATGTTGAAACACGCTTGTGATGTTGTTCGGTTGAAACGATCTTCCTTGATGTTCTCGTGCATCTTCGTGCTCTTACCGAGGGACTCATGACTATCATACACTAGATGACTAAAACCAGCGTTAATTTATACAACAAAATCTAGGTATACAACACAGTTTTCTTTTTATTTTGATGGATTTACAAGTCTAAATTACGAAGGATAGATTCCCTTCAATCTTCCCAAAAAAAAAAATATTAAACAAAACAAAAGATAGATACTGGCGGGAAACAAAAAATTCGAGAAAAAAGATAGATGCTAGCTGATTTTAAACTTTCCAAAAATTTTAATCTTTCTTTTAAAAGCGGGAAACCAAAAAAAAAGGACAATAAAGAAAATAACTACGGAAAAAAAAAAACAAAAAAAACAATGTTGTCTACCAGATTTACAAGCAACAAGAAATGAAGCCATGAAATTAGGCACTCTTCTGTTGAACCCTCCTTTTAGAGTTATTCTTCGGGTATATCTTCACCATTGCTTTGTCCAAATCCTGGAGAATTGAAGCATTCATACAGAATGATTAGGACAATTGTCAAAAAAACACACCCAAGATTGATGGAGAATGAGAGAGACACTGGGAACCATATATCATAAACAAAGGGAAACAAAAAAGTGTGTTCGGTTAAGGGTTTTTTCAACCCCTAAATCCTAGGACCCACAGAGCGGTACACTGAATAAAAACGAAATTATTCTCTAGAAATAGACCTTTCTACGAGCTCAGTTCAGGGTAGACAAGCTAGCTCTTCATATCTTTGAGTATTTGACACAACACCTCTTACTCTAGCAGAGGATCTCGTTCCATACAAATTTGCTCAACTTATTTTTAAATAATACTATTAACTGATCCATTGACTCAACTTAAAAAAAGAAGAGAAAGAGAGAAGAAATCTAGAGACGTGTGTATAGATGATTAAGTGATTGTGTTTGTGTTCATTCAAAGGAAGGAAATGGGTATAGTCTCCTTCACAGTAGAATAGTGTAAGGTTTGAAATAATATCTCTACTGGTGATCATCTTCTTTGTCCTGTAAAAAACTGATGATCGATCGAGTGCTTTCTTTCTCAATTGAGATTCACCCTCATCTTCCTTACAAAAATAAAGTTGTGTTGTGCTGATGTACTTAAAAGATAAAGGAGATCATTGAATAAAGAGCTTGCAACACGAGCAAAAATATCCACCAAGACATGCATGGGCAGAAACTCTATCGACAATGAAGAAACACACTTGTGATGTTGTTTGGTTGAAACGATCTTCGTTGATGTTCTCGTGCACCTTCGTGCCTTGCTGAGGGAGCCATGACTACCGTACATTAGATGGCCAAAACCAGCATTGTTTTATACAACAAATTCTCAGCATGGATCACACAGTTTTGTTTTAATTTTGGTTGATTTATAAATATAAGATTACAAAGGATAGAATCCCTTCTCTCTTCCAACAAAAAAACAAATATTTCCTTATCCAAATAAATAAAGGAAAGAGAAAAAAAAAGAAAAAAAGAAAAAGAAAAGATAGATCCTTTTGCAACCCAAAGACATTAACTTCTCTATTTTAGACAATCACTATTTTAAAAATCTACTCCAACAACACTCCCTACTCTTTCTTTATTCTATTTAAATATTATTTTATCATAAGTATTTATCATGAATATACATTTATTACAATCAAAAGAAGACAAAAATAAATAAAATAAGAATATAAAATTTTTAAAGAGTGAATAGTAGCTCCCTAGAAATAGTGAAGCACTATATTCATTACTCGTAATAGAGAGTCACATAAAGAAGGTGTTGAAGACATTTTTTTTACTGTTACTCTCTATTTTTTTAGCTAAGGGATGAGAATATGACATCGGTTGCATGTAGATGCTCTAATTTTTTAGAGCATCCACATTGTATTCACTAAACCTTAATTTATTGTCAGGTGTTAGCGACATGACAAAGTATTTCCAAAAAATAGTTGATAGAGGCTTAAATAATGACTATAGTCAGTAGATAAGCATTGAAAAGATCGTCCTCTTATTGGAGAAGCTTTTCAGAATAGAGTTCAATAACAGGATGATCTTCTTCTTTGTGGGGAATTTTCCAGCCAAGAAATTTGGGAGGCAATTAAGAGCAGTGATGGGAATAAAGCGCCTGCTCCGGACGGATTTAATTTCAATTGTCTAAAGAAATGTTGGAGTTCCATAAGGGATGATGTGAGGCTGTTCTTCAAAGAATTCCACTCCAATGGGAAGATTGTGAAGGAACTGGGAGCATCTTTCATTTGTCTAGTTCCTGAAAAAGATAATCCAGTCGGTTTGGAGGAGTTTCGACCGATTAGCTTAATCCACAGTATCTACAAGGTTTTGGCAAAAGTTTTAGCGAGTAGATTGAAGAAGGTATTGCCTCCAGTCATAGGGAGCGTCCAATCAACCTTTATGGGGGGTCGGAGTATCCTTGATGGGATTCTAATTGCAAATGAACTATTAGATACATGGAAGCACAAGAAGAGATCAGGCCTAGTTCTCAAACTTGATTTTAGCAAAGCTTATGATTGTGTTAATTGGGGATTTTTGTTCAATATGATGAAGAGCTTGGGTTTCTGCTGTAAATGAATAAGGTGGATAAAGGAATGTGTGAGTAAAGCATCGTGCTCAGTGTTGGTGAATGGCTCGGCAGGGGAGGCTTTCCGTATGCACAAGGGCCTACGCCAAGGGGATCCACTCTCGCCTTTCTTATTCCTTATAGTTGCGGAGGGATTGAATGAGTTACTTAGAAGAGCAATGACGAAGGGGTTGATTTAATGAGTTCAGTGGGGGTCGGATGGACCGGTTATTAGTCATCTTCAATTCGCAGATGACATGATCATTTTTGCTGACGCCAATCTGCAGGAACTGGTGGTCATTCGACGAATTTTGAGATGCTTTGAAGTGATTTCTGGCCTTCGGATCAACTTTCATAAAAGTTGTATCAGTGGCATTGGCGTGGACAGCGCTTTCCTGGAGCAAGCTGCGGCCATCTTCAACTGTAGAACACAGACATTTCCCTAAAATACCTGGGTCTGCCATTAGGGGTGAATCCGAAAAGACTTTGCTCCTGGAACCCAGTGGTGGAAAAATTTAAAAGTCATCTTGCTTCTTGGAAAAAAAGCCTTTTATCTTTCGCGGGAAGACTTACTCTGGTTAAGTCGGTATTGAGTAGTTTACCGATTTATTTTATGTCTATGTTTAGACTTCCAACTGGGGTTGCAAGGTTCTGGAAAGAATAATGCGGAATTTTCTTTGGGGATCAAATGGAAAAGAGAGATCGATGAAGTTAGTTTCATAGCATAAAGTGACTACTAGCAAACTGCAGGGAGGATTGGGGAGAAGGAGGCTCCAAGAAATGAATATAGCTTTGTTAGTTAAATGGTGGTGGAGGTTTGCAACAGATCGGGGCAGCCTATGGAGGTCTATTATATGCTATAAGTATAAAATTAATCCGGGTTCTTGGCTTCCAAGACCAGGGGAAGGGGAGACAAGATCTTTGTCTTGGGGAAAAATTCTAAAGCTGGGAGGTATAGATTCGAGTATCTATAAAATTTTTGCTGATCATTTGGAGCTCAGGATTGGAAATGGGAATAAGTTCAGGTTTTGGTATGATGCATGGCTCAATGGGGTGATCTTAAAAGATGAATTTCCTCGTTTATTTCGATTGTCTATTACACCTGAGGAAGGACACGAGCAGTCTCCCTCACAGTAGAATAGTGTAAGGTTTGAAACACTATCTCTGCAGGTGATCATCTTCTTTGTCCCGGAAGAAAACTAATGATCGATCGAGTGCTTTCTTTCTTAATTGAGGTTCACCCTCATCTTCCATACAAAAATTAAGTTGTTTTGTGCTGATGTACTTAAAAGAAGACCCAATTCTCTACGAGGAATGACAACAGGGTAAATGCATGAATGATTATGTATATATGTAGGCTATGTAGCATTGCTACCCTGGAGGAAAATAAGAAGAAAGCACCAGAGTGCCACCATCACAACAACCATCCACTACATATGGATTCTTATGTTGCAGTGATCAGGCAGAATTATGCCTGCCTCTCTTCCCATCCCCCAACCCCGAGTAAGACTCGTCCAGGGGAATAAGAACAATCATACATCCCATCCCACCTCTCCTATACAGAAATTTTTTCTTCCAAATCCGTCCATTCGCGTTGCAGCATCATAGTCAGACACATAAACAAGCTACAACAAGAGCACTACTCAGTCTCAAAAAGAATGCAAGCTTAATGCATTCACTTCAAAATAGTTGAACTGATGTTGTAACCCCACTTTCATAGAAAATGATTAAGCTATGTAAAACTGAAAATTTGGAATATAACCAGATGACCAACTAGACATCATCTGTATACGACCAAACAACCACATTTCACGATTAGTACAAAGACTCACGATAAGTTAGCTATTAATATGGCCTTTCAAGGATAAAAAGGAGAAAAAGAAAGTCAGACTAGGATTCATTAAACCACATGCCCACATGCTCACCATCCTTCAAGAGATGGGTGAGACAATCGTGTTTTATTTGCTTGTGATGATCATTCTGATACTCAGACTCCTAATTCCACCCCAACACTCATGTTGGTAAACAACACAATTAGACATGGGTGTGCAAATATTTTGGAAGGGAGAAAAGAAACTACGCCAAACAATCGTAGCCAAGCTCAAATAGCAGCAATAAGTAGGAAATGAACAAATGACAGAAATGACTTGATTACAGAAACAAGACATCTCCTAAGCAGAGGGATGATGTTATGTGAGCTTCCTTTACTGGAAAGAGGAATTTAACCAAAAGGGTACAGACAGCAGTATGACAACTGCAAACATTGCCATAAAACAGCAACAACCAACAAGTCTATCGAAAGAGGAGATGGTTTGAATTGGCCAGCAATTTAGTTACAAGAATCATCGCAATATGAGAGTCGATGAAAAATTTTAGGATCATATGAGAAAAATAGTGAGCAGCTATAACTACCAAAACAAGCTAGCATCTCCAAATAGAAACTGTGAGCACAAAGTGGTCATCACTTATCAGATAAATGAATTTTCTCACACCCATGCTTTTATGTTTCCGAGAAAAAGACAAGGATTTAGTTTAGTTGACTAAACAGAACCTACAGTTAGGCCCGATTGGATGGCGTATTAAATCGAGGAGTATTAGTTATGAAGAAAATAAAATAAGAAGGGGTATTGTGTTTGGAACGTAAACCCAAATTGATGTGATGTTTATGGAGAGGAAGAAAACAGTTAATGGTCTAGATAAATTTTTAAGAAGGGGGCCCATAAAATTTTCTATCAAAATTTCTTAGGAAGGGAGAACAAACTTTAGCGAGCCCTAAACCTCGCTAATTTTTTAACACCTAAGACATTATAAAATCCCCATTAAGAAGGATGCGATCTCTAATACAGGCGCGCATTTTGGTGTGTCAAACCCTTGCTTACCGTGGGTCCCACCTCTATGGAAGGCAACATATCTAATACGTCTTCTTTTAGCTGCATCAAACCGGGGCCTTACAGTCAAACAGTCTAGTCATTCAAATAAGAAGAGAAAGTGCTTTATGGGGAAAAAAAAAGAAGGAAAGAAGAAAAGAAAGAATGGCGCCGCAAGCTTAATTACCTCGCTAGATTCCTGTGCCGACCCTCTCGTGATCCAATGGCTTTCCAAGTCATAATAAGCTCTCGCCTTCTCATCGAAAGCATGGACAATAACAGTCCCTAAAATGGGAAGTAGAGTCCAACAAAAAGAGAAAAATCAGTCAAACATGTAAAAACAGAAAGTGGAACACGTTCAGGATTAAAAAAAAAAATATAATTAAAAAACAGTACATCTTGCTGGCAAACATAACAATGACGCTTAGATGCACTAATCATGATTTTTCTAGTCAGCATGGCATGCACAACAAGCAATATAATTATCAATAGCAAAAACAGTGACAGGATGTCAATCATCCAAAATTCCAAACTGAGGACCAGATAAGCAAACCCAAAATATTTTTCCAGGAATTCAACATACTAAAGCAATTAGGAGGCATGGTAAGCAAATAAGGAGGAAGAACTGCATAATAGTTTTGCTCCTTCCTCCAATCCTAATTATAATCAAAAGCGACACAGTATATATGGGCCAACTTCAGGCTCCATATTTTGAAAAAATAAAGGGCACGCACCAGAGTCTATGACAATCCATTTTCCACCTTCTTGCCCTTCCACGCTCGGCAACAACATTCTCTGTGCTCCCTTTTGCTTTTGTTTAGCCTGTATTCCCAAATATCACAACAAAACTAAATTAATCATCATTACATAGAGGATGAAGCTTAAAATCTGAAGCAACTAGAATAATCAAACAAGCAACCATCTAGTCTATTCTAACTGATAGATCATAGAAGCAGCACCCCTATGCGCAACAGCAAGCATACCATAAAATATTCCGACTCCTTGAACCAATGGCAATGCCGATAAAATTTCAAACTCACACAATAGTGAAGCACATCGAAGACTACATTACCAGCCAAAAAAACGTACATGCCTTTACCAATTTCAACAGCACCTAGCCAAACATCAAATAACAAGTCCTATTGAAGATTTGCGACACAACCGACAGTTCATCACTGAAATCAAACAAGTGAATAAATTCACGGTAACAATCGAAATGATCGATTTCAATAAATCTAATTAGATTAAGCTCGGCAAACACAAATCAGAAGGACTTGCAAGCAACGATGAAGTGAAACGAATAGAGAGAGAGACAGACGAACCTGCCTTGTAGATGAGAGCTTGAGCGATGTTCTTGACGTGCCAGCCGGAACGGCCAGTGGCGAAGACCATGAAATCGGTCCAATCGCAGTAGTTTCCGACGGGGATGACTCGAACGTCGTCGGCTTTGACGTCGGAGAGGACCTTCTCGATCTCTTCCAGCTTCAGGATCTCCGGCTTGCCGTCCTCGCCCATCGACAAGGACGCAACGCCGCGGATGCAGGCACTGGGAAAGGTCAAGCTCCACCATGATCGGAGAGGAGTCGAAGGTGGCGAGGAGATAGATATGGCTCGAGATCTCAGTGCTGCCCACATGACGCGCCGTTTGTTGCCGTCGATAGGAACCCTAGGAAAGAGAAAATGCTGTTCGTTGTGCTTATTTTACACGAACTGGTTTCGTTATTTAAGAGCATGTTGGAATAAGGGCGTAAAGGAATCCAGCCGAGTAAAATATTTTTATATATGAACTAAGTTTGTTTAATTATATCGAGTCCGAGTTCGAGTTCGAGTTTGGACCTCAAGTTTGATGAGTTCATTAGGATAAGGTTGGAGTTTATCTCGATAGACTCGATAAGTACTATATAGAGCTCGAGTTTGGATTTTAATATAGTTTTTTTTATATATTTTTACTTTTTATAATATTTGGATAAAATTTTAGATACTTAAATAGTACTATTTAATTATATAAATTTATAAAAAAAAAATTAAAAACTCGTTAGTTCGACTTGTAAGGCTGACTAACTTTTTTACCGAGTTCGAGCTTTTAGAGCTCAAGCTCAAGCTCAACTCGAACCGAGTTTTTCGAGTTTTTTTCAAGCCGAATCACGAGCCGAATTCAAGCTGTATCGTATCATTTACACCCCTAGTTGGAATTGAGGTTGTAAAAAAATTTAACTGATGTATAACGTTAATTTAGAGTGTGAAAAAAAAAATTGAATTGAAAAGTTCCTTTTTTCTATATTTTAACGAGCCGTATCGTATCATTTACACCTCTAATAGGAATTGAGGTTGTAAAAAAATTTAGCTGATGTATAACGATAATTTAGAGTGTAAAAAAAAAATTGAATTGAAAAGTTACTTTTTCTTTTTTATATATTTTAACAAAGAGTCCTGCGGGATAGAAATACTTAGACTAGTCAAGGATGACTCCTTTAGAAAAATTACTTTAGTTTCATATTGGGAGCATGTACATTGGTGCAAAATACTCACTCTCTCACTATTCATCCTAAGGATGTTTATCGGACGGGTTGGTGGGTACGTGGGTCGAGTTTCACCCAACCCGACAATTTTTTAGACAAAATGGACCCGTACGACTAACCGATGTTTGGGTTTCAGGTGCTCGAGTCCCAATATGTGGGTCATCGAGTATGCGGGTTCGGATCTCGAGTCACCTGTCTGACCAGACAATGCAGCTGCAGCCTGCAGCATTCAGATTCTACAGAATATTTCACGTTAATTACATGGCAGTTCTTTTGCAACATTCTACAGAATCTATATCTGAGTATATAGTATTTTAGTGTATACGTTCATGTCTTTACTTTAGGATATAATAAATCATTTTAAATAAATCAAAAAATTATCTAAATAAATAAGTCAGTGACCAGAGGAAAAGTATAAATCAGCTACAATCTGATTCTGTGACTCATTTCATACCGACCAACACACACCACAGTCCACAAATAGACAAACTGGCCATTTATCTTGTCAAACAAAGCACTACTATTACAGTGACTCATTTCAACTACATTCTAGTATTGATTGGCTAGTGAGGTAGGAAACCAGATGTAAAAAAAAACAGAAGGCAAATCATATATTAAACTCAACTATGTTCCAATTTCCAACGAACCCTAGCTAGCTAGCTTTAACCAATCACACGATAACCTAACCCATAAATCAATAGATCAAGGAGAAATGAGTTGGATTTAAATGTTTACCAAGTTATTTGGTTCAAAACGAGCTTGATTCCATCGATTTTTCCTTCGATAATTCGTCTAGCTTTGCCCTGTTTTTCGTGTGCGTCGCTGTTGACTCATTCGACTGTTCTCCTCATCATCGTCGGCGACCCGACGAACGAAACAAAAAAGAAAGAGAAGAAGTCAAGACTCGAGAGAGTGAGACACTAAGGGAGAGTTGAGGCGTGAGCGTCTGAGCGATGGATAGAGGAAGGAACCGAGTAAAGTTGAGGCCTGAGTGAGACAGTGCAGGATGGAGAGGAGGAGTTGCACGTAGTAGAAAACTAGAAATCACATCTTATTTCATTTAAGTATTCGGGTAATCGGATACCCGAATACCCGATTACTTTAATTAATCATAGGTCCTAAACGCAACACCCTCTTTTACTAAACGCAACACATCTTTTTTTAATATTTCACAAACACCCCTAATCTTTTTCTAATATTACCACAACACCTCATA
>JAOWBR010150804.1:0-13488 GCA_028571145.1 Dionaea muscipula
GGTACATTTTATATAATTTTTTCATAAAAAGGAAAAAAAAATTTCAACATTAGACTCGTTTTGTTCCTTGTAAAAAATTTTGAATTTTCCCTATAATATTTTTATATTTGATAAATTGTATAATGAGATATAGAAAAAAAAAAAAAATATTGGATTGTGTAATATTATGTGATATGATGTGAGAGAAGAGAGTAACTAATGAGAATGTTTGTTTTGTCCATGTGGGACAACTTAGAGAGAGATATATTCAAAATGTGTTATGCAATGTAATATAGATATCAACAAAAACTCTTGCTAATGGAAAGTTCGCACGTGCACAAGTTTCACCGCACACAGAAGACGTAGTTGCTGCATGATAAATACTTTAAGTTATCATAAAGAATAAATATAAATACTGTAACCAAAAGTGGCCTGTGACCTCGAATTTGATCCTATAGCTATCCTTGTTCCACAATACAGCACATAAATCATATGGGTTGGCTCACTCGTACGTACTTGCATAGTCTAATCTTTTGTGTTCATGGAGCTCGATTGATCTTGCTCCAAGGAAATACAATGCCCGTAAAAAAACCTAAGAATTTGCCAAATCAACCTTATTACTACTAAAATTTACAAAAGCGAGCCATAGTTATCAAGCATTCATCTCTTCCCTAAGATCTACACTTCATTCCTCTTCACAAACCGGCCCTGCAAAATCAAAACAAGAAACACAGAAATTAAGCTAATATGTATACGAAATGATCACGCAAACCTGGTAACAAAGTTCATCATCAGTTTGATAACTGGTTTACCAACTTAATGTTGAATATATTTTATGGATGACCTTTTGGTAGGGTTATGTTGAATCAAATGGTTTTGACACATGCTGAAGTCCATAGCCAATTGTGAATTGGGTCTTGCGTCCGATCCACTCATTTGGTCCAAGCTTCTTTAGCCGTTGGATTACCCTATGCCATCCTAGCCACTCCTTTGATTGTTCCCTCAGTCTTATCATCTGACCACTCTCGCTCTTGTCTTGGCACGCCACCCGACCCTCTTCAGAAGCTCTCACCTCATCTCCCTCTCCTGAGAGACTTCTCTCTATGGTCTTCTCTTCTCCTGTGTGTGATCTGTTACGATTCTTGAAGGACCTCTCCAGATCTCTTTCTCCTCTCTTCCTTCCTTGTTCTAAAACACCATAGTCGAGTGTTTTACGAGATTCCGTCTCTAGTTATCCAAGTGTTGAGCAAACCTAATCTTGGTTCTTGGAGTTGCGTTTCTTTGGTGATCTTCTTGTTTGACCAGAGCGTGGGTGAGGTGATCTTGAAGAATTGAAGAGGAGACGGTCATAGATCCGATGAAGTTGGAGTTGTGAGCCTTGACTGAGCTCACGCGTGAAAATCTACTAAACCTTAGTTGATTTGTTATGTAGTGTTTGTGACTGTGATTCAACAATTGTTTGTGGTTTGTATATGATTTGTAATCAGTAAATTGTCTTGAATCTTCTTGCTTAGCATCAACAGTGGTATCAAAACCTCCACTAAGAGAAGAAATCGGGAAAAAATTTGTATTCTTTTTTTTACCCTCATTACAAGTCAAGCTCAGCTATTTATAGTTCCCATTAACCAATAACCAATTATATCATGACAGCTGTACAATAGGCAAAATAATATATCCTAATACTCCCTCTCAAGATGGAAGGTGAAGATTAATCATTGTCATCTTGGATAACAAAGAAAACAAAATAGAAGCAGGTAAAGCCTTGGTGAAAACATCAGCAAATTGGTGATGAGTCTGGATCGGAAGGAGCTTGATAAAACCGTCGACTATCTTGTCACGCACGAAATGACAATCAATTTCGATATGCTTGGTACGTTCATGAAAAATGGGATTAGTAGCAATATGAACTGCTACTCAGTTATCACAGAAAATTAAAGCTAGAGTAGAAGAAAGAATATGGAAAGCGCAAAGAAGCTGGCTGATCCAGATGAGTTCACCAGTAGTTGAAGCAAGGGCATGGTATTTTGCTTCAACAGATGACAAAGACAAAGTGGTCTACTTTTTCGCTTTCCAAGAGATGAAGGAATCTCCAAGAAAAATGCAAAAGCCTGTGATAGACTTGCGAGAATCCAAACAAGCTCCCCAATCAGCATCTGAAAAGGCACGCAACTGAAAACCAGATGAAGTAGAGAAAAGGAGACCCTAACCAGGAGTTGCCTTGATGTATCAAAGAAGATGATGTACTGCATCCAAGTGAGGTGGATGAGGGTGAGCAACAAACTGGCTAAGTTTGTTTACAGCAAATGCGATGTCAGGACGAGAAACTGTAAGGTATGGAAGTCTGCTAACCAATCTTCTATAAATTATGGCATCAGGAAGTAGATCACCCTCAAAAGAACTATGCTTAAGCTTAGGATCGATTGGTAAGGAGGCAGGCTTGCTTGCTAAAAACCAAGTATCTTCAAGGAGTTGTAAGCTATAATGCCTCTAAGAGAGAACTATGCCTTTCTTAGACCGAGCCTATTCTAAACCAAGGAAATATTTAAGATTCCCAAGGTCCTTTTGTTTAAACTTATTATGTAGAAAGGACTTTAGAGGATCAATAACTTGTAGATCAACACCAGCGTCGACATAGACAAGCAATGCAACAAAGGATGGACCAGAACCTTTGGTGAAGAGAGAATAGTCGGACGTGCATTGTTGAAAGCAATGAAGAGTAAGAGCGGTGGAAAACTTTGAAAACCATTGTCTGGAAGCCTGTTTGAGTCCATAAATGAACATGTGTAACCGGCATACTAACTTCTCCAACTGAATACCAGATCTATGGGTAAATTATTTGTTGTATCCCATAGGTATATCGATGTAGACCTCTTCAAACAGGTCACCATTGAGAAAGGCATTGTTCACACTAAGTTGAACAAGAAGCCAATTATTCTTGGCAGCAATAGCGATTAACATTTTAACGATGACCAATTTGGCCACGGGGGAAAATGTCTCAATAAAATCCAGACCCTCCTATTGAGTATATCCCTTGGCCACTAAACGATCCTTGTATCGTTCAATAGAGCCATCAGACTTGTACTTAATCATATAAATCCACTTACAACCAATCGAATGTTTACCCTTAGGTAAAGTCATAATAGTCCAAGTCTTATTAAACTCCATAGCATTAACTTCAGCAGTCATAGCAGCTCTTCAATGACCAAACTGAGCAGCTTGGTGATAAATTGTGGCTTAAAAGCGGAAGAGATGCTACAAAGAAGATGGCTATGTGAGGATGAGAAAGAAGTGTGTGATAGAAATTAAGTGAGGGGATAAATGGACTCGGTGTCTCTGATGGTCGAATGTTCTAAGAGATTACAAAGAAAATCTCTTAGATAAGAAGGGGGTTTAATAACACGAGTGGATCTCCTAGAAACAGGAAGATCCTGTGAAGAAATAGGTGCAGGGAGCAAAGAAGGTACTGGGATTTGAATTGGAACAGGCTCATCAACAGATGGATGTAGAGGGCCTGAATTCTCAGAAGCATGAGTAGGATCTGGATGTTCAAATGATGTAGGAGGTGGATAAGTGAGATCAACGGGTAGATGATCAGGAATGGAAATGATAGGATTTGGTAGAACTAAATCAGGAAAAGAGTCAACAACAGTTGAGTGAGAAGAAATGGTATGGAAAGGAAATATATTTTCATAGAAGATAACATCTCTGGAAAAAAAAAAACCTTTTCGACACAATATCATAGAGTTTGTAGCCCTTAACACCAGGTGGATATCCAACAAAGATACATGGTTTTGCGCGAGGAGAAACCTTTGTTCTTTGAGACAAAAGGGTGGAGGCAAAATAGAGACATCCAAATACTCTAAAAAACTGATAATCAACAAGATTATTATAGAGTGGAGTGTAAGGAGTTTGATTGTGCAAGAAAGGAGAAGGGGTTCTATTGATGAGAAAAGTAGCACACAGAAGACACTCACCACAAAATTGAATTGGCACTTGGGATTGGAAGAACAAGGCCCGAGCCACATTGAGCAAGTGTTGGTGTTTCTTCTCCACCACAGAGTTTTGCTCTGGTCTTTCCTCGCATGAAAATTGATGAAGCACACCATTGTCATGAAAGAAGTCAACAAAGTTCAACTCTGGAGCATTATCTGATCTGAACTGTCTAATGACTCTATGAAATTGAGTCTCAATCAGCTGAAAAAATCTAGGAATAATGGTCTTAGCTTCAGATTTATGTCGCATGAGGAAAGTCCAAGTAAACCTAGTACAATAATCCACCAAGGTTAAAAAGTATCTAAAGCCATTATGTGTTGCAATAGGGTAAGGACCCCATGTGTCACAATGTATGAGATCAAAAGCTTGAGCAGACGGATCATTGTTAGAGATAAAAGATAATCTTCTTTGTTTTGCGAGAGGGCAAATATCACAAGGAGTATGCAATGTACCTTTATTAAAGGACAACTGATCCTTAAGCAAGACAAGTTTCTTGTGAGACAAATGACCCAATATGTGGTACCATGTATGAGTTGAAACTTTACTAGTAGAAAAACTGGCAGAATTACATTACTGAAACATAGAAGAATCTGGTCTTGAAGAATCTGGAAGAACATCAGATTCCATGATGTAGAGATCAGCCACACGCCTACCCTTGCCGATC
The DNA here is from genome assembly GCA_028571145.1 of Dionaea muscipula. Taxonomy (NCBI): domain Eukaryota; kingdom Viridiplantae; phylum Streptophyta; class Magnoliopsida; order Caryophyllales; family Droseraceae; genus Dionaea; species Dionaea muscipula. The sequence goes on from JAOWBR010150804.1 coordinate 4,637, forward strand.
ATCCATAATTTTAGTTGATCCTGGACAATACAAGAGTCAACTAGGAATTGAACATGGAACCCTGAGTTCCTAGTCAAAGCACTCATAGACAGAAGATCAAACTTGAACTGTGGGACAAATAGGACACCATGAAGAGTTAGCTGAGAAGAAAGGTTCACAGACCCAGTAAAGAACACAGGAATTAGAGTTCGATCAGGTAAAGTAACATATGTATCCTTGATAGGTTGCAGAGAATCTAACATATCTTGACAGAAACAGATATGGCTTGTAGACCCTAAGTCAATTATCCAATATTTGGAAGAATGGAAAATCGGATTGACTGAGGTGGATAAATAAGTACCTATGGCAAGGGATGTGGCCTCAGAAAGATGAGAACTGAGCATCGACATCAGATGTGAATATTGAGTAGGATTCAACATTTGGGCAAATTTTCCCATGTTATTGGAAAATGTATTTGCTCTAGAATCAATGACTTGATTAGCCACTTAAGCCGATGAGTTAGATGAACTATTATTGAATTTCTACCTTTGTTTATAACCAGGTGGATAGCCATGAAGCTTATAACACCTATCTACCATATGTCCAATATAACCACAATGAGTACAGATAGGCTTGTCCCTCCTCTGATTATCCTTATTGACTGCATGACCAACTATAGACCTAGTTGAATAAGCTTTGGCAGAAAAAGTCATAGCATCTGACGGTCCATTGTTTCCAACAATGACACTAACATGTTGTTGATTTTCCTCTTGAGAAACTAGAGCAAAGACTTTGTTAATAGGTGGCATTGGATCCATCAACAACAATTGACCACGAACTTGAGAAAAACTATCTAATAATCCCATCAAGAATGACATCACATACTCCATGTGATAATGGTCAGCAAGAGCTTTAGTACCTCCACATGAACATTTAGCACAAGTACAATTTGGTCTGTAGTTACTCAATTCTTCCAAAACTGTCTTAAGCTTAGTGAAATAAGCACTGACACTCAATTGCCCCTGAGTGAGGTTCATTAGTTCACGCCAGAGTTGAAAGATCTAAGGTCCATTCCTCTGTTGAAATCTCTATTTGAGGACAATCCATATATCGTACGCAGATTCATAATAGATGATAGATGCAGAAATATCTTTGGAAACAGAACTAAGGATCCACGAAATTACATTGTTGTTATTTTGAACCCAAGAACTGAGAAGAGGATCAGAATTGTTAGGCCATGAGATAGATCCATCGACGAACCCTAATTTGTTTTTCGCTAACAATGCAATCACCATAGCTCTACTCCATGAAGCATAGTTGTCACCTGTGAGGGATTGAGAAACTAGAACCTGTCCAGGATTGTCTGAGTGATGGAGGAAATAGTATTAGATCCATCTTTAATGGTACTAGAATCAGGAGAATCAGACGATTTAGAGTAAGAAGAATTTTCGTTCGCCATGACAAAAATTCCACGAACAGCAAAGAAGAAATCGAAGAGGAGATGACAAAGCAAAGAAGCTTTGTAGATCAATTGATTAGAAACTGAGCAAGTTGCTCAACGAAGAAGAAAGTGAGAAGAAGCGATTCAGCGAAAGTATCACTCTGATACCATATTGAACCATGAGAACAAATCGGGAAAAAAAATTACATTCTTTTTCTTACCCTCATTACAAGTCAAGCTCAACTATTTATAGTTCCCACTAACCAATAACTAATTATATCATGACAACTGTACAATAGGCTAAATAATATATCCTAATACCTCCTTCAAGAGATTCTCTATACTGATTCTTGTGATTCTTGAACTAATTTCGTACTCTTGTTTTGTTCTTGAGTTAGATCTATAAGATCTTGAGGTTTTGTTTTCTCTTCTTTTACATCATGAACCAGATCTGATCTCTACTTGTGTTTGAGGTGGATCTGTATGATTCATTAGTACTAGAACTTGTTTCATGAGCTTGATAAGTTCTTGAGGCTGTGTTATGGTTGTTAAATGTCTTATTTCGTGATATTGACTTAATTACTTCTGTAACCTGAACATCAGTAGGTTTGATACAGTTCTTGACTTAAGATTAGTATGTTTTGTGAATGATACATTGTTGTTTATTGTTCTACTAAGTGCTTGAGCAGAGAAACACTGATTTGTTGTTATATTTGTAGCTACATTTGAGTTCACTTATTGTGACTAGCTCTATTAATAGCTACACCTGTGACTAGACTTGTGTTCTTTCTTGTTGTGTGGGTTTTGTGTTTGCTCTTTGTGAATTGTCAAACTGAGAACGTGTTTTTAATTATGTTCTCTGCATGTTTAACTAAAATGGGAAGTTTGAAAACTGAAATTCCCTACTTCACTAAGAAATCTAATTTTGATACTTGGAAAATAAAAATATATCCATTACTTTCTTGTGAAAGATTATGGAGTCCATTAGAAAAGGATGCAAAGGAAAGTTGCTATTGAATCAGCTTAAAAAAGAGAGACAATTGCTGAAGATGCTTATAATCTCATTATTTTAAGTCTGGCGGATTCTATGATTAGAAAAGTTGATGGATGTACTACTGCCCTTGCCTTATGTGATAAACTAAAATCCTTGTATGCAAAATAATCTGCTTCAAACTTAGCTTATCTGAAAGGAACATTGTTCTCTTGAAAAATGGACTTATCAAAATCACTTGAAGATAATTAGGATGAGTTTATGAAAATGACTTTGATTCTGAAAAATACTGATCATGTTATTGATGATATTAGTCAGGCTATGATTTTATTGCAATCACTCTCTGACGAATTTAGTAGTTAAGAATTCCTTGAAATACTCTAGGGTTACTCCTACTGTTGATTTAGTTATCTTTGGTTTAAAGGCCAGAGAACTTGAACTAGAAATAAATAAAATGAGTAATACTAACCTGTATGTTAAAAGTAAACCTCAAAAGAAGGAATTCCATTCTAATGTGGCTTCAAATAAAAAGTTTACCAAAAAGAAGACATTTGAAAATTAAGAAATATTTTCATTGCGGTAAACTTGGACATATGAAAAGGAATTGTTATGCCCTGAAGAATAAGCTACAAAATCAAAGCAGTAGAAATACTGCAGTTGTTCAGAATCGTTCATCCAATTATTCCGAGGTGTTTAATGTTTCTCAAAGCATGATTGACAGTGAGTGGATTATGGATTCTGGATATTCCTTTAATATGAGTCCTAATCTGGAATGCTTTATTGATTATGAACAGGTACATGGTAGTTCAGTCTAGCTATATGGGTGATAATCACATGTGCATGATCCATGGAAAAGGTAACATTCCACTTAACTTAGAAAATGACAATATGATATTGTTGACTAAAGTGAGATATGTGCCTAATCTAAAAAGAAAATTAATTTCACTTGGTATGCTTGATGAGTCTAGATATACTAACACACCTGTGAATGATTGTTTAACAGCTCATAGAAACAACAAACCTGTCTTAAAGAGGATTAAGAGGCATGGATTGTATATCTTGTGTGGTCACTATTTTTCTGGAAGAATTGAAAATGCTTTAGTTTCTGTTAAAAATGATAAAAATAAGACATGACACTTAAGATTGGGTCATATGAGTCAAAATCGTCTAGGGACACTGAGTAAACAAGGATTATTAAAGCTGGATCCTGTTTCCACACTTGATTTCTGTGAAACTAGTGTAAGGCAAACAGAATAGAAATAGCTTTAATAAAGGGATTCATTTGTCTAAAGATCACCTTGATTATGTGCATGCTAATTTATGGGGACCTTGTTGAGACGCAGAAAGTGCTCTCAACGCATTCCTAATTTGTGCCAAAATATTTATTTTAAGGTTCTAAGCACACGTGTTTATTACGTATTTTATGTATTATGTGCGAAGCCTGTCTTATAATTTTATGCGTTATATTTGCCTCTTCGCAGGTTGCCACGAGCTAGGACGTTGTCAGGCCAAAAATCCACATCAAACATGCTGACTAAGTGGCCCGGGATGTGCCTACAGCCCTCGGACTTCATTGGACCGCGCCCAGACAACAATTCGGGTAGCCTAGCCCAGAATCACGCCCGTCACAGCAGTGACTAGGGTGTCACGACCGTGACAGTGCCCTGCAACAGCCCTATTTTAAGTTGCGCGTCTGCAGCTTCAAAACTCTCTCCTTTCTCCGAACCCTAGGCGGCTGCAGCACTCATTGGAGATCCTTGAAGGCGAAATACACCTTAGGAGCGCGAGCAGAGATGACAACCTTGATCTATTAACACCCGCGGGATCCATACACCAACGGGGCGTACGCACAGCAAGATCTATTCACTCATCCATTGGTATTTCTTTCGGCATGTAGTTAAAGTTGTAATTTTTATGTCGTGTTTTGCTAAATTTGCATAATTGAATTATTGGATGCGATGACGCACCTGTCGTAGGACTCTGATTTAATGTAAAACTTGAACCTGCATAATTATCTTCCACAGATTTGAACTATTCTTGTTGTTTATGACAAAATGACTAGGTTAATTTGTTTTGGTCGAAACTCCGAGATTCTATATGCCTTGATTAGGTTCTCGAGATACCGACTCCGTAAGCCGACTCGGAGATTAATCGAATCGAATAGTCAACTCGCGATGAAAGTCCTAGGATTAAGCTGCTGTGACACGGAATAGGCTTAGCGAATACCTCTTTGATCCGATCGCGACTCGGTCTCGAGTGCGCGACTGCCCCTGTGGAATTTGCCACAAGAACGACCGTGACCTACGGGTCACGACTGTGCCCTGCTATAGGGGTCATGACCGTGACAGCTCTGTCACGGCCGTGACTGGGCCACCTAAACACTACTCGTTGTTGCTGCCTCAGGTTGAGTTGTCGCCTCAGGTTGAGTTGTCGCCTCGTGCGTCGACATTTATCATTTATTTAATTAAATTTTATTTATCGTTTGAACCTAATCGAATCCCCATATTCGATAGATCCCTGCTAGGAACAACAATTATTTCAATCTGAGGAATTTTCCACCATCCCTGAGTTTGACCTCGTGCCCACCGCTAACTTCTGTTAGTGATAGGTACATGATTTTATAAATACTAAATTTGACCGACTGACGACATGGTCAACATTTTGGCGACGTTGCCGGAGAAGGTAGTTAAAATTTTTAGGTTGATTAATTTTTGTTTTTAGCTGTATTTTATTCGAGTTTTTTTTTATTTTATTCTACTTGTTTTATACTACTGTTTCCTGCACCTTGTTAATTGTGTAAATTTTTATCCTGCGGCTCTAGTGATTTTTAACCTTGCATGCTACGACGTCGGTCCCTTAGGCCTACACTTATCATCAATCACAACTTAGGGCGACGTAGGAATAGAAACCGACACCCACGCACTGAATAAAGGGAAGACCCACCTCATCAAAATTTGCAAAATCAAAACATTCTTAATAATGGGGTGAACGGGGTGCAGAATGCTGCTAATAATGGACTAAATGCTGGGAACGGGGGAAATAACAGGGTAACACCACCATTGAATCCATTTCACGCACATTTTATTCCAAATGTGTATGACACACCGTCGTGCATAATCTTACCTGCAATAGATGCTGCCCATTATGAGATCAAGCCTGGCACAATTCAATCACTTCCCACATTTAATGGCTTGTCTCAGGAAGACCCGTACAATCACATCGCTGAGTTTCTAGACATCAGCTCCACGCTAAAAATTGATAACTTCCCAGTTGATGCTATGAGACTCATCCTTTTTTCCATTCTCCCTAGGAGGCCAGACAAAACACTGGCTTAGCACACTGCCACCTCGAATCATAAGAACGTGGGAAAAGATGAGCGCGACTTTCCTTAAGAAATATTTTTCGATAGGAAAGACGCTGCAATACCGCCGTGAGATCACAACCTTCCAACAGCTCGACACTAAACATTTATACGAAGCTTGGGAGAGATTTGGTGATCTGGTGTGTAAATGCCCACACCACGACATCCCTAGGTGGCAGCTCGTGCAGAGTTTCTATTTTGATCTCTTACCCCAACAACGTCAAATGATGGACGCCTCATGTGGAGGGTCCGTGATGACAAAGGATGAGAATGCGGTACGGGCATTGTTTGAAAACATGAGTGACTTGTCCCAATTCCAATCCACTTTTAAGTGGAGAGATCGACCAGTCGCTGCCTGAACTGAAAGTAAGAAAGATGTGAATGAGCTGAGTGTCACCGATACCCCCACATCCACAATTGCAGTACTCTCCGACAAGGTGGAGTTTCTTTTAAAGAAGGACACTGCCACCACCCCCGCTCCTGCACGTACTGAGCCATGTGTTACTTGTGGTAGCACTACACATCACTGGATGGTTTGTCCGTCCACCCAGCCTATGCATGACCCCGCATAACAAACAGTCAACGCTGCATACGGGTACTATCCTGTGCAGCATCCCGGTTATCAATGGTTGCAACCATCACCTCCACAGCTGCAAGCAGTAACAACTCCTTAATCATCGTCATCTTCGTTGCTGATGCAACCCACACCCACACCATTTGAGGCGGCGATGATCAAATCGATGGCTGAGCAAACCAAGATGCTGGCAAGCACGACTAAGACCCAACAGCAAGTGAGCGTCAACACGTAAACGATTGCGAAACTCGAGACGCAGATGAGTTAAATTGTGCACACATTAAATAAGAGGGTGAAAGGACAACCTGCCCAACCACCCAAGGGGCAGTAATCATGATAAGTAGAATGTTTTCTTTGTAAATACGCACCTTTCCTTTTTCTTAGATTTTAGTTTTGTTGAGTCGTCTTGGAATCTTGTTGTTCGTCCGAAATTTTTGTTGTTCCTCTCTATCTTTGGTTTTAACAAGGTTGTCGATAGGCAAGTTGAGGGGTGTCGGAAGCCGGGCGTTTCTTGCTAAATCTTCTCGGCTGCTTCCACAGTGTTTCGGGTGTCCGAACTCCTCCTCCCATCATGCGTTATCTACCAGTAACATTGTTACTGCTACTTCAGAGGTTCTCTTTGGAGTTGTGGAGGCCGCTCTTGACCGCCCATTGCACTTAGGGTGGCAGGGATAGCAACGCTAGAGAGACTCAGGAGGTCCGTGCAGATGATTGATTTTTCCAAAGGCATTTCCCTTTTCGTTATTTTCATTTCTGTTTTGTTGTTTCTTTTTGCTACGTTGTTTTTGTGTTCTTTGCAGTTCAGCTTACACGGATTTCAGACCCTTCGTTGCTTCCAGGTGACTTCTTTCTACTCTCTCACGGGACTTTCGAGAATTAGTTGGGGGGAGTAGACTGCGCTGTGCTTTAAAATTTTTCGCCTGTATTTTAAGAAAAATTTGGCATGCGTTGTATTGCACTTACTTTGTTATTTTCTAGTTTGCTGCATGATTGATGAATATGCTGTGTAGTATGGACGATCTTATAGTAGTACGGTTCTATTTGTCATTATTCTTCAAGAATTTGGTTAGCTTAGGCTAGTGTAGGCTTGAACTGCCATGGAATAATGTTTGTGCACAATATCCAAGTCATGTGGTAAGATATGATGAAGCTTGAGTATTTAGGAAAATAAACCACTAGAATGAGTTTTTCTGAGTGCTGGAAGTGAGGAAGTGTGTGCCACAATTTAGATAAGGTGACTGCCTTTATTGCGCTTGTGAATTGGGACTAATTTAGGATTGGGTCTGGTGGTTAGACTAGTGGTATGCTTGAGAAATGATGAAAGTCAATGCTTTCTTTTTAATTAAAATTTTGAGCTTCAGATGTTTTTCATGCATGCTCCTATTTGCACCCTCGTTGAGCCAAACATGCTGAATTCTTTTTATTTTGCACCCATGAATTTTCTAAACTTAGAGTTAAGCCTGCGAGATTCTCTGCCTATTTTAGTATGCTCCGAGTTAGCTTTTAAATGAGTACGTGGGGATGACTTGACCAAGAGAGAAAAAAGAAACAATGGGGCAGTTGGAAAAGAAAGAGAAAGAAAAAAAAATGTGAAAGGGGCCTGAGAAAAAAAAAGTTCAAAAAAAAAAAAAACAGAATTGGCCTGCTGAGATGAGAAGGAGAAATGATGAAAAATCAAGAAGGTTGGAAAAAAGTTTTGGTATGAGTTTTACATATGAATTGTCGTTCACCTTGTGAAGGTTTTTTGTGACGTTCCATACTTGATTTGGATACCATGCCTTCATTCTCTCTTTATTTTATTATCTTCTACATTTTTATCGCGCCACAAAAAACGATTCCCTGCTACATTAGAAGTTTTAATCTCAAGCATGGCTTGTGTGAGTTAGTTGATTGTCCTGCTAAGTTAGTTCTTATCATTGGTTCAATGCGGATTTGTCACCTACTTTAGGAAGGCCTTTCCCTTTGAGTGCTCTGTTTTTTTACAACTCCATGAGTGAACATCTGTCCACATTAAATAAATTTTAATTGTTTGTGAGCTATGTAGTTGTACTTGTGCTATGTTTATTTTCCTGAATGCACTTGCTTGGGTTGGAGGCATGCTGGTATGACTTGGATGCACACACACACGTTTCGTGGTTGTTTATTGTCTTACTAGTTGAGGTTAATTATTTTTTACATGGGATTGATGATTGGTAGAACTAGGAATGTGTAGGAATTGTTTCACTGCATAGTTTATCTCATTCTTTTCATGTTAGCTTGCTAGGGACTAGCAGGGTTTAAGTTGGGGGTGTGATGAGTGTATGAAAGTGCACTCTTCATGCTCATAATTCGTGCCAAAATATATATGTTGAGGTCCTAAGCACACAGGGTTAGTGTGATAACCCGTTTTAAATTTAGGCTTGTTGGGTTATTTTAATAAACCCGATCGGCTTTTATTTAATTCGCGTTATTTAATCATCGAGAATCCTTCCTAGCCCGACTGGTTAGTGGAGGAGAGTCGAGGAGG
>JAOWBR010150815.1:0-11125 GCA_028571145.1 Dionaea muscipula
GATATAAAATATTATTATAAATATTATTGTATTAAATTTTTTTAAAAAATAACTAAAAATGCTCAAATCAAACCTATTTTATATTTTTTATTTTAACAAAACACTTCTTTAAATTATAAACCAAATATATTTTCTATTTTTATAAAATTTAAATTAAAAAAATTCAAAGTTCAAATAAAAAAATCTAAAAAAAAAAAATTAAAACAAACCAAAAGAAAATTTTGGGAAATTTGTTTTCGCAATACCAGATGATTAACAGATTAAGTGGTCAATAAAAAAGGGCAGATGTTAAAAAATAAGGCTGCGTTTACTTTGACTTGTTTTCTATTTTCTCTATTTTCTGTTTTTATAATATTTAAATTAAAAAAAATTCAAAATTCAAATAAAAAAATCTTAAACAAAAAAATTAAAACAAACCAAAAGAAAATTTTGGAAAATTTATTTTCGCAATACCAGATGATTAACAGATTAAGTGGTCAATAAAAAAGGGCAGATGTTAAAAAATAAGACTGCGTTTACTTTGGCTTGTTTTCTATTTTCTGTATTTTCTGTTTTGCATAAAACAGAAAACGCGTTTGGTTTAAATTTTTTATTTTCTATTTTCTAAAAATAAAAAACGTATTTGATTTAAATTTTCTGTTTTTTATTTTAAAAATTATAAACTGTTTTCTGATTTTAAAAAATAAAAAATTCAAATCAAATAATTTTTTATTTTCTATAAAATATAAATCTAAAAAATAAAAAAATAGGTCAAAGTAAAGACACTCTTTTAACTAGTATAAAGGGACCATTGCCTTTTATAATCTTGAGTCGTTGGCCAGAAAATCTTAAAAAGAAATTCAAAAAAAAGCCGATGGACGTGCAACCGTGCTGGAGACGGGTTTGGGCCCAGCAGAAGAACGTGAACGTGAACGTGATAAGCCCCCACGTGTCGACCCGAACCCGCTTCACTGTAACCGCTTCGCATACAAAATGCGCTGTTCATCCCCCGCCTTCCCCATCGCTCACCCTCCATCCTCCTCCTTCTCTGTCCTCCTGCTTCTAGGGTTTCCGCAGACAGAGACACTCTGCAGGAATCGACTCCACCCCTCTCCCCCCATCCTCCCTCTGCTACTCCACTCATCCATCTGTTTCTCACCGGCGGCCGAGCTCCTTGTCAAGCTCCCTTTTTTCTAGGTGCGGTAGCCGTCTTTCTCCGAAAACCCTAGTTCATGATAGCACTTTGAATTTCTTTGTCTTTTTTTTTCCATCCCAATCCTTTCTAAAATGAAACTCAGTTTTGTATTGGTTGGCATGTTAGGGTTTTCGCCGACTGTTTTTATTTGATTCGCGCGTACTCCTACAGGAGTAAGTGCTGTAAATATGGTGTTCCACCCCGTCAATTGATCAAAAAAAAATTTTTTTTTTGAGTTGATTTAGGTCGATGGATTATTGATGATGAAGATTAGGAAGGCGATTAATTCGATTGCATGCCTTGTTTTTTCTACTAATATTTTGGTGTACAACTTGGAATCGCGTATGGGGCATTGACCAAACCAAGCGGGGTTTCTTTGCTTGGAAACGAACTTATTTAGTTCAAGATTTTTCGGTTATCTTGGAAATACCCCTGAATTGAGCTGGAAATACAAGGGGATTAATATTGATGGGTCCCTTTTGAAACTCTTATCAATATATGCATTTTTCGCCCATAATATATGAGTTATCTTTCAATTCTTCGCGGTATTTTTTTGTAAGTTTTGGTGCTTAATCTGAGCGTAGTTGAGTTGGTTGCAGGCTTGCAGCATCATGATAATTGATAATTCTTCTGCGTTAACACACATCACAGTTTAGATACTATGATGCCCTAAGCGCTTGTGGCGAATGATTTTGGATGCTTTCCCTTCTATCATTCCTTCATGTGCAACTTAGATGTTCATGTGAAGGCTTTGGTTGTGTACTTGGTGTGGATTTTGATATAGGTGTTCATTGGTTTGCAATCTTTCTGTGTGAAAAATTTAGTTTTTATTTTTCAATTATTTGCAGCATACAGCTCTTTTATATACTGTTCATGATCTGTGGCAAAATAAGTGATGCTCTCTCTTGTTGGTGAGATAGGATTGCCACACAGGAGGGATTTGAAGCTTCAAGTATAAGCTTGACCATAGAAGAGAGCAAGGCTATCTCAGGCCGGAGGCAGTGTGATGCTACAATATACTCTCAAGGAGAGAGTATACTTTGATGTACTGGCTGGTTCTTGTGTTAGCTGAATATGAAAACCTTTGAATTTGTTGCATAGCAAAGTGGGCAATAAGGGATTTCAGTTCGGATATTAGCCGTGTTATCACATCAACTAGTAGTTGAAACTAGCATTGAGGCAGATTCTTAATTTCTTCATTGATTTAGATCCTCCACAAGTGATCTACACTTTCTCCTACGTGACAGGCTCAGCTCAAGAATGTAGCGTGGAAGATTTTGATGATTAACATATATTAGGGAGATTGTTTTTTTAGAAAGGAGTGGACTTTTAAATCCACTGAAAATTTTAACCGACTTTAAAATGTTCTTAACAATATTTGGTTTATTTATTCCTAATATTTTGTAATTCCAAACAATTATGAAACTTTTTAAGTTTTGGCATTTGTTCCTCGTGTAGAAGCCAGTATGTAAAGCGCGTTTACATTGCAGTCTGGCAAACTTCTGAAGAAAAAATACCTAAAACAAAAAGTTACCTTCAGAAAACTTGAGATCAGCTTAAAAAGATATGGTTGTCATGCAATTTTAGTAGGGAATTTATAAAAGTTGGTGCTAAAATAGAGCTTTGCTTGAAATATATGACTATTTGAGCCGAGAAGCATCAAGAATGTATGTGCAGCTATCAGGTCATTCTGTTTTTTCTCCTCCCTTCATAATTTATATAGACATCTGGACAATTATGGAGCCACAGCTCTGGAATAGTTAAATACAAGGACAACAAGAAAAATAAAAAAATAAAAAATGAGTTTTCCAAGTGCTGGTGCAACTGTTGTGTGCCAAATCTGAGCCACAACTATTTGTGGAAAGTTGAGTTGATCTTTCTAAATATGTAAAGTTTGGTTGTTTGAACTATTAAGATTCAGGAGATTTTTATATTTCTAAATGTGCAGTGTTATTTAAGATGCTTGGGATAAGAGCAGTTCTGAGAAGATATGAGCAGTTCTAAAAAAATGAAAAGTTATGAGCAGTTCAATTGTGATGTGACTTTCTCTAGGAAATGGTCCAAGCCAAAATCAGTATCTTTTGAGGAGAGTTGATAGCCTATTTTCGTGTTGTGAACTCACTATCAGAATTTGCAAGGCAAATGGGTATGTTTGAACAAGGCAGCTGCTGTTCATGTTGGAGTTCCAACTTTGTAGATTGCTACTTGTTTCTATGTTAGAGTTTCTGCTTAAATGGAAGAGAAAAGTAGCAATTGAATGAGCTGTATGGCCCTGGCTTTGTTATTCATCACATCACATCACATTACATTACATTATTTATCCTTAGGTTTAGAGTATGCAAGGGGAAGTTGGATTGGTGCTGATAGCTCCCTAACTCTCCCATCCTTTGTAAAGATGCCTTTTCTTTTGCATTTCTTAAGTTGTTTACAAGGTAAGCGCATTTGATTATAGAATATGTCTAATTTAATTGCCCAAAGCATGATTGAAATTTGAAAATGACATTAATTCATTGAAATAAATCTCTAAAGCTTGTTCAGTATGAATTGGCAACGATGTATGCAGCATATAGTTGTGATAAGATGGTCTAGTTTCCTGAGCTCGATGGACTTGATGGCTATGAGTGTTCTGTCTGTTCTTGGTTGGCTGTGGTGTCTATTCGAGCCTTCTTTATTTTGTTTGGAGTATGCTGACTAGCACTTATGCTTGCAGAATGTATTTTTGCTGCTGCTTGTGCTTGCTGAAAGATCTCGAAAGCAGGATAGGGGGTTGGATCCCCATCTTTCGCTGCTAGTTTGGTAAGTCTGACAAATTTTCAGTAGCCACCCCTTCCCCCCTCTCCCTCCACCGTTGGCAAAAAAAGGCAGAAAAGGAAAAAATTGCAATTGAGATATGCTTCAGAAGCTGGAGTGGTGATACTAAATTTTTTACAGTGTCGATGATACAATTGAACGCCAGTCAAATTATGCCGCAGTTCCCAGTTTCTAGCACAGATGGCTTGCCAATGGACCCAGTGAACTTGCCTGTGTCAACACGTAATAAGCATATGGCAGAGTTTGAGTCCATGGTGGGGGCTATGGGGTCACAGCAGTATCTACCAAATAACATGCAAAGGCCCATGCATATGATGCTGACTGACCAGGTGCATCAGAAGCAGTTACTGTCACACAAGAGGAAATCCTCAGCAGATGGTGCGGCTAGCAAGAAAAGGGTGCAAGTTGGGTCCTTGTCCACTTCTCCTCGATTGTCTCAACCATCTGTCCCCAACAAACGAATTGCACAACAGGGATCAATGCCTAATACCCCTAGATCAGGTAACTCAGGTAAGAAAGTGGTGCAGATAGAACCTGCTGTGAGCAAATCTCTGTCATCTGCAACAAGGAACAGAAATTCTGGGCAGACAGAAGTATCACCAAAATCCCAAATGGAGTCATCTGACAGTGTCAGATCCAAACTCAGGGAATCATTAGCTGCCGCATTGTCCTTGGTTTCTCAGCAACAGGAAGATTTTTCTGCTGTGGACAAGAAGAATCAGGGAGACCCAGCCATCATGGACAAGGAATTGGAAGATCCCAAACCTTCTGAGACCATATCCAGTACGGCTGATCCTGCAATCCCTGATTCTGAGAAGGCTCTTCATGACCACAACCATGTGAATACTTCTGGGGATGTCCATTCAAAAGATATTATGGGAGATGCCACAAACTCTTGGGAATTTGTGGGGCATGACTTCCAGTCTGATGCCGTTTTGCATGTTGAAGATGCTTCTTTCAGTGATAGCTTCTTTGTCAAAGATGATCTTTTGTTGGGGAATGGGCTCTCTTGGGTCATGGATCTTGATGAGAATGCTGCAGGAGTTGAGCAAGTTGAACCTGATCAAGACCCAAAGTTGATGAATGCTGATGTCGGTGTAGGTGAAAAGCAGCAGGCTGTAGTGCCCATGGAGTCTATTTCTCGCAGATTTGAACCTACCCCAGAATCCCTGGTGATGCATGAGGATGCTGATGTAGGTGAGAAGGAGCAGGCTGGTCTGTCTGCGCAGTCTGTCGCCCTCAAAATTGAATTGGAACTTTTTAAATTATATGGAAGTGTAAATAAGAAATACAAGGAGAAGGGAAGGTCTCTCTTGTTCAACTTGAAAGATCGTAATAATCCAGAGCTAAGAGAAAGAGTGATGTCTGGCGAAATACCTCCTGAGAAATTGTGTTCTATGACTGCGGAGGAGCTTGCTTCGAAGGAGCTCTCACAGTGGCGTATTGCGAAGGCTGAAGAGCTTGCTCAGATGAAAGTTCTTCCTGATGTTGAAGTTGATATTAGGCGTTTGGTGAGGAAAACTCACAAGGGTGAGTTTCAAGTGGAATTTGAGCAGGATATTGCTGCTTTAGTAGATGTTCCAGTGAACACAAGTTTACCTTCTGGAAGTGAATCACCCTCCAATGCCTCTGAAATTACGTCTACTGATACAGTCAGTGGTGTCAATAATAAGGTAGATGCAAAAAGTGAGATTCACAGCTCTCGAAACCAGGATGATGAGTATAAACTTACTATTCCCACTGACGGTGCTGATATGATGCAAGGGCTGATGGAGGATGATACGCGAGATCTTCCTCCTATTTTGTCCTTGGATGAGTTCATGGAGTCCCTTGACAAAGAGCCCCCATTTGACAATTTACCTATCAATTCTGGTAAAACCGGCTCTTTCATCAAGAAGGATATTTCAGAGGCTGGGACTGAGCTGAAGTTGTCTGACAAAGCTTTAAAAGATCCTGTGGAGAAGGAAGTGCAGAAAACTGAGGAAGTGAAGTCCAAGATTTTAAAACCTGATGCCGATATGAAGCCCATCTCTAGTCAGACAGAACCAAAATATCCTGTCACTGGTATTGCCAAGGCTGAACGAGTTTGGGATGGACTAGTGCAACTTAACACGTCATTCATTGCTAACATTGTGGGGATGTATAAAAGGTTTGCATTTTTCAAAACCACATCTTTTAATGTGTGCTGCTTCCATATTTTCTGCTTAATTATGTTGGGCTGATGTTTGGGCTGTTTGATGCATACATCGGCTTTGATTGTTTCTCCCTATATTTACAATATTAATATGCAGTTTGCTCTAGATGGATGGTTTGGTGATGGCGGCGAGGCAGGTCTTGTGAGAAGACAATCATCTTAATTCATGCTTCCAAGTGCTTTCCTTTAGATACCAGTAACTGTATAATTCTGAAGATGTATTTACTGGTCATTCATTCATTCCTCTATTTGTTGTATATGACTTCTATTCGCCCCATTGTCGAATGATACAAAATAGGATCAACAAAAACTCCCCAGCCCCTTTGTGGGGAAGGAGGGGGGATTGGTGTTTTGAAGGTTTTTTTGTATATTTGTTTCCTTATGATGGACTGTCTTTTTTATGTAAAATTTACAATTGGTTTCTTTTTGGTTGATTTACATGTTTTTGTCAAGGAACAATTCTACCAAAAGGTCAAAGTGTCGCACAAAATAGTTTTATACTTTAACATGCTTGCTCACGTCTCACGTGAAAGACCATTGGGAAATGTGGATTGTACACAGGTCCACATAAACAATAACAATAAATCACAACAATTCTGGGTAACAAGTTTCAAACTCATGATCATTTGGTCAAATTAGCGATTTAGTACTAATACTATGTCAAGGAACCAACTTTACTAAAAGTTCAAACTTATGGTAAGACAACTATGAAATGGTTTTATACTTCAACTATTTTAAGTTACCAGTTCATGCTGAGCTTATCATGTGACTTTTTCATAACGCTTCAAGGTCTTGCACTCAGGTTTTCTTTTTCATTGTTCTCTGTGCTATTTTCTGTAACTGTGGCGAGTGTGATGGGTGTGCATTTTCTGTGATTCACAATATTGGATGAACCCTTAACTTTTGTAATTTGTGGACCAGAGAACATATCCTTTTATCCCGTTTGATTTTATTCTTTTTAAGTTTCTGATTTTACCAGGATTTTCTAATGCTACTCAGCTGCTTTTGTTTCTAGGGATATGGATATGATAAATCAGTATACTGTGGTTTCTGTTGCTCTTGAATTTAAGACTGCTTGCACTGCCTTGGTTTCTGCCGGATGCTTGATAGATAGATCATCTTTTGTATGCATTGAGCAATTGGGTGTAGAAGTTTTTGTTGCTGCTGCTTGAAGGTACTTTAGTTGCTGATTCTAACTTGTTTAATCCCCCATCTCAGTGGTGAAAAGGCTATTACGAAAGAGTGGCTGAACCTTTTTGAGGTCAAGGGAAGGGTCAGGCTTGATGCTTTCGAAAAGTACCTTCATGCACTCCCTATGTCGAGAAGCCGTGCGATGATGGTACTCCCTTTGTTATTTCTCGAGTTAACTAGTTTTTTGTTTGATAACTCTCTTCTCTATTTTTCCTCTTTTGTCTTTGAATGACACGATATGTGAAAACTTCATTGTCTGAGTTTAAAATTTCTGCATGTCAGGTGGGAGCAACTTCTACATCTAGTTCTGTATATTATGTACACTTTTGCCCATAAGAGATAAAAGTTCTTTCGCAAGGGGGATGCCTGGAGCACATTAGGAGCACTTATTGCCTTTCCCTGAGCAATTGCTTTCTCTTCGCACACTTAATTCCTTACTTGAAATCTTGGCATGTGTGCCTTCTTCTTTGCACATAATTTAGTAGTGAGGCCTTAACTTTCTCCCTTATGACAATCCCGCCTTTCATATCTTCCCTTGAAAGATATGGCAATTAGACCTCATTTGGCCAAATTTGCACAGACAAAATCACTTTTTTAGTAACCATCATTTGGCCAAATTTGACATATCTTTCCTTGACCATTCTGGGAAACATTGATGCTAGGGTTTCCAACTATGTGGCAATTAGACCTCTTGCAGCATTAAATGTGTGCTTAAGAGATTCATGGAACTAGAGAGTTCAACCAAAGCATGGAGACTGATCAATTAAGAAATTCTTGAAAGAGAAAGCTGCAGAAGCAGAAATGGCCCCTCCTCCTGTGTTACCTTTGGCTGCTGACCTGCTGTTGACCTCTTAATCAGCACCTGGTTGTAATTTACTCCTCTTTTATTTAATTTTGTTTGCAAGAATAGGTTCTCACATTTAAAAACTAGAAAAGAAACTTGCACAAAATTACCGAGAACAAATTTAACATGTTGACAGACTCAATTCATGAAAGATGAGCTGGAGATACATCTATGAAGTATCGTGGCCAACATGATGAGACTGGTCTAGTTATGACTGGGAATGTGTGCTGTGGAAACTAGATGCATAAAAGTACCACTTTTAGAACCTTGCCTGAATGTCATGACCCTAAATTTCTAATCAGCAATTCAGCATGTTCCCTAAATGTCACTGCACAGGAAAAGTGCCAGAATCCCATAGGTTCCTACACCAATCCCAATTGATTCTGGCATTACGATAAATGCAATACCACACTTCTTCAATAGATGTTACGAGTTACGACCGTGAAGGGATAGATGTGTTGCAGGCAGACTTGAAGATTAACTGTGCAAAACTTGGGTGCTTGATATGATAAGAGGCAAGATACCAAGTTCAAGGAGTTGATGATTTCTATGTCTTTAGTAGGTTGTTATGAAGCGATAGACAGAAGAAGTTGTTATCAGCTTTGAGCGTTATTGACTTCTGCATGTTTACAAGGTCATTACGAAGGGTAGTGTATCCGTTTTTAACTGGCTGTGCACATCTTTCCCCTCCGTATGTGGAACATCCATTCTTGGGCTGAGCGAACTGATCAGTAAGCTCTATACCATAGAAAAATGTATTATTCCAGTTGCCTGTTTAGCGGATATTTGGCATGAACTAAGGGGCAATTTGCTATTGAAAAGGCGGCCTAGTAGTTTTGGGCAATTTGAAGACCTATAACCTTACAATGAGGAACTGCAACTGTAAACTTTTTTTCCCTTTGGGCAGAAATAGACCATTCTCTGCGATGACATGCTCAGATTTGGTTAGGGTAGATGATAGTGTTTGAGAGTTCTAAATAACCCTAGCTTTAAGGTAATTATCTCTTAATAGTTGTGGATACGATGTTATGTGTGGATCGAGATACTCCCTTAGGTTTGGTAGAGCAATGATCCAACAATTACAAGATCACTTTATAAAACACACTGTTGGGAGCAAAACAACCAAGCAATTGAGATCTTATTTAACAAAAGAGACGATTTACCTTTTCTGGTTACTGCAGTTAGCTTTATATTGTGATTTCTAGTTGCTGGACTTCGTTGTTTGGGTACACAGAAAAGATATCCTAATTACCTCTTAAGCTTCGTTGGTCTTTAAAGTAAACTCCACCTGAGTGATCTGTTTCCCACATTTGGTTATTATTTTCTTATAATCTGCATGAATGTTGGGTGCCACCATTAAATTTACACCAATAGTATTCTTATAGCGGTTGAACTTGCTTTGGATTATCTGTTATATGTTATTGACATAAAAGATGGCCTCATGGGTGCTCTTGTCTATATCGGGCATTATATTGGGCATTGGTTCACTCATAGTTAGATGAGAGGGTTCATGGTATTATTAATTTCAGTAGTACCAACAAGCAAAGATTGAAAATGTTGAATATTAATGCGTTTCGATGGCTTCCTGAGACCTGAAGATGGCTTTTTATGACTTGCATAAATCAATAATGCTGGAAGTGTGCAAGTATTTAAATCAATGTTTCTTTCTTTATATGAGTTCATCTAGCATATTATATGCTTAAAGTATAATGGAGGTCTGATTGTAAATATTGCATTTAGAAGTACTTTACATGATAAACATATAATTTAGTTCCTCACTTTCTTCCAAAGCTTCACATCGACCATGGATAGACCACGGGTCCATAAACAATGGCAATTTCAGAACTTGGTTTTACTGCGGGTCGGGCATGTTCCCTTGAAGCTACTACCTTTTAAGTCATAGGCTTATTCTTCAATAGGCATTTGAAGCCCCATGCGCTTCTCCCACTTCTGGGGCTATTCAGTTATATCCATTGTCTCCCTTCTCTCTCTCTCTCTCTCTCTCTCTCTCTCTCTCTCTCTCTCTCTCTCTGAGTCGTAGATGTTGAGATGTAGTGAATCCTTCTATTCTACAGTACTGAAAATGTCCAATTTGCCTATTCATTTAGGTAGTTAGGTGGTGTTTCGAAGGTGGAATTAGGCCAAAAATTGGAATCGGTCCCAATTCAGTGAATTTGGTGTATTTGGGTAGCTTAGGCATTGAGCATGGAATTGAATATAAGGTGAAATTGAGTTCTAATTCATTGAGTCAATTCCAATCCTTACCCAGCCTCCGCCACCCTCACCTCTTCCTCCCATAAGGAACATTTTTGGGGTAGAAAATTAAACATTGTAGTTCTTAGTGCAACCAAACACTATTTCCTATTCCAACCTAAAGCAGCATTAACACAATATTTCACTGTCATGTTTTTTTCCTGGGCTGCATAATGAAAAAAACTTATTTTGATAATGAATTTGGATATGCTATGATATTTAAGAAAACAGTGCTATTGCTGCTTTAGGTTGTTACACATTTTGATGAGTGAGGGATTAAAAAAAAAACAGATTGATCTCTTCCTGGAATCCGATTTATGAGTTTGGAGGAAATCGAATGTCTAGGGAATTTAGTGCTCGTCAGTCCTACCCCTTCCTAGCCCTATATATGATCAGGCTTTATCACCTGACAAATAGTAAAAGGCAATCCAAACTTGTAAATGTACTATGATGATCAGGTTTTTTACCTTCTTCAAGAATTTCTTATCTTGAGTGGACCTCTCAATAGGGAATCGTCGAGGTGGTACTGATGGGATCTTGTATCTGAATCGGTGGGTCACTTTCTCCAAGTAATGGAAAAGAGGACGGAAGCATTCCTGATGAAATGGGATGAATTGAGATGCTATATGATAAATGGCAATCCGACTTCTCAATCTAC
>JAOWBR010150826.1:0-13480 GCA_028571145.1 Dionaea muscipula
AAGCACCAGATCACCTCTTCGAAAGGTTCGCTCCTTAACTCTGGAGTTATAAAATCAGGCTACCCTTTGCTGATATGCTGCGACTCTAAGGGCAACATGCTCTCTTCTTTCTTCAAGAGCATCTAGGTTATTGCGGAGCTCGTGCTCATTATTCTGTTTTGAGAAATGCTCCACTCGATAGGAGTGCACACTGATCTCTACAGGAATCACAACCTGTACGCCAAACACCAAGCTGAATGGTGTTTCCTCTGTAGCCGTCCGAGGAGTTGTTCGGTACGACCGAAGGATGGTTGGTACCTCCGTCACCCAATTACCCTTAGCCATGCCGACTCGAGCCTTCAATACTTCCACCAACGTTCTATTAGTTACTTTTACCTGCTCATTGCTTTGGGGATAGGCCACAGAGGCATATCGATGATCGATTTCATATTCCCGACAGAGGTTTTCATACTTTTAATCTTTAAACTGTGTGCCGTTGTCAGTAATGATTGCTCGTGGAACACCAAAGCGACAGATGATTGACTTTCATTGGAATGATTCCACGTCAGTCCCTGTGATCCGAGCAGTGCGTTCTGCCTCTACCCACTTAGTAAAATAATGAACGGCTATAATTAAGAACTTCTTTCCTCCAGGGGCAGTAGGATATGGTCCCTGAATATCTATCCCCCAAATGGCGAAGGATCAGGAACTAGTGACAGAGGTGAGTGGCTTTGATGGGCACTATTGTTCCTTAACAAACTTCTAACAGACAGAACATGTGATAACCCGTTCCGGTTTCGTTTCGATTTAATTAAATTTAAGTTGAATTGGGCTATTTAGTTAGACCGTTTGGCTTTTAATTTAATTATGTTAAATTTATCTCAAGACTTCTATACCAGCCCATCCGGTTGTGGAAACGGTTGAGAGTGACTTGCATCCTTTAGGTCCCACGAGTACAAGAGGAACTCATGGAAGATAATACGAGAGAGAGAGATGACGATATTAGGAATATATATATAAAACATAACTTAAAACATAAAGTAAAACGTATCGTCATGGGAACCCACAAAGTCCTCTATAAAATCCACAATACCCCATAAATAACAATGACACACTCATGATACAATCCGACAGTAAAACGCAAATATATATATATATATATATATATATATAACACAGTCAAAAATGTATAAATCTCATAAAGCAATATAAAATCTTAAGGGAAGTCGTGATACGGAAAACACATCAAATACATCCAAAAGTCTCAGATATAGCAAAACCCCCAACCCGTATCACTACCCCAAAACTGAACGGTAGTACCCGAGGTCTACCACACAAAAATACTCAAAGGTGTTCGAGCCACCCAAACTCAAGTCTCAATCCGAAAGGGTACATCTCATCTCAACTGCCACCACCAACACTGATATAGGGAACCCCGCCATACGTGGCGCGTGACCGGGAATGGCGTCCGACTTCACACTAACCAACGTAATCGCCGTCCAAGTCCAACCATGTACAATTCAATGAACGTAAAGACGTTGTGTCCCACCGGGGAATGAACCCGCATGGCCAAGGTCACTCCAGTAAGACCGGAGAACTATCCCTTGGATTTTCTCATTTATTCTCAATTAAATCTCATTTATTCTCAATTAAATTAATTAATTTAATTCTCAAACACTCAAATCTCAAACCCACTATAAAAATACCCCGAGTTCACCCCTCGAAACATAAAATCTCATAAATACTCTAGCAGGGCCGCGAGGGCCAAAACAATAAATATCACAAGGTGGACTCCTCAAACGAGCATGATTTATAAATTATTTAATTTATTTAAAAATCCACTAGCGTGATTTAATATATACACGACACATATAAAATAAGCCACACGCTAGAAATCACCCATCAATAAATCATGCTGAACAGGGTATTGAAAACAAAATATTTAAATATGGAAAGGTGGGGAAAGAATGAGTAAGACTCGTGTACACCCCTCACCTGAATGGCGGATGATGGCCGAAAAATGCTAATCGCTGATCCAGCCCCTATAGTGGTCAAACTCGGGCGTTGAACATCAACACAAGAAAATCTCACTAAAAACTCACCACGACCAAACCCGCACCCAAGAACTAAACTAACGGAAAAAAATCCCCTGCTAGACACGTCTCATGCAACAACTAAAAAAAAGACAAACGCCCACTTAAATGAAGCGTCTAGATCAACTATATATATGAGGCTCAATAATTAACTCCATCCACAAAACATTCCAGGGAGCCGCCTAATAATATACACAACCAAAACTATTGCTACTAGCCATAACCATAAATGCCATCACTGCCCTTTACTTATATATATAAGACCTACATATATAAAATACATAACCATCGAAACCTGGACACAAAACCTGGACTACACCCCACAGCCCAACTACAAGTACATGCAACTACAACCCATGCATACATTATATATACATAACATGCAGAACGACAACTCCAACCATCAGATAAACAAAGCCATGTAAACCCACAACTACAACATACCCATCGCCCAACTACAAGCACCCAACCACAAAACCATGCAAACCATCATCAAACCCCATGCATAACCCCAAAACCGACTCCAAGCGTGCAAGCCAACCACCGTAACTCATGCTGACACCATCAACCACTACGACACAAAGCCACCGACTCCTCACAACCAAGACCCAACCTATCATGCAAACAAAGCAACGATGGAGAAGGCGATGAGGAAAAGTTGATACCTTACCCAAGAATGGCGATGACGAGAAAGAGACGTTTAAACTCCGTCGACGGCAATGGCAACTCCCCTCGCCGGTGACCACCAGAAGCCACCACCTCCGTCCCTCCGGTGCTAGCTGCCGCCGCCCAAGGATGAGCCAAAGAGAGGGAGATGAGAGGCGGCAGAGGAAAGGGTGAAGATGATGAATATGCGAGTGTCGGTTACGGGAAAGGAAACCAAGAAGAATAATGAGGGAATAAAAAAAAAAGATATGGATAGGGATAAATCATGGTTAAAAATGGGGAAAGTCTGTAACCGAAAATCTCATTTCAAATATATTAAGTACTAGAAGGGCAAATCGGTCTTTCCCACATCATTTAAATAATTTAAAAAGAGAAACGATTCCGAAAATATTAAAACGTCGTCACCACGACTCGAACTCACGACCAACCAAATAAAACCAATCAACCGTTCCACCCGAATGGGCTAGGTGGAAGTCTCGAGGATAAACCAACATAATTAAAATACAAGCGGCGCGTGCCAAGTCCCATATTCTTAAAATAAGAATTTTATAAAAACTCGCAACAACATACGCGTCACCAAATTTGAAACGTACTCTTAATATAATTATAACGGTCCAAATTAGTGGACGATAAAATAATAATATTAATATTGATGATAAATAACCAATATTAACAATAAGTAGTTACTAATAAATAATTACCGATTAATAATAAAAATGGTGTCATCATAAAAATAATACCAACTATAAAAATATTATTAACCCATATTTACCAAATAATAAAACTCGATAATAAATCTCGAGCCCACAATAAAATAAAATAGAAAATAAAATAAAACAATAATTATCGAGCTCAATAAAACCCAATAAAAATATTTAATAGAATAAACCGACAAAAACAGTGATAACCAGGACGGGTTATCACATCCTTCCCTCCTTAAAGAAGTTTCGTCCTCGAAACTCGAAACAAAACCCAAAAGACCAAACCACGAAAAACCAACTAAAAATTAAATCCGGTCGAAAAAGGGTGGTTCATCACACCACTACCCCCTTAAAAGGAATTCCTTCCTCGGAATTCGAAACGACCGAGCACTCGTGAAGCCAAGAGGGCACAACAAGGAGCTGGTAGCGACCACATTGTGTGATGAAAGCAACCATCGCCATGTCCCCTCCCTCACCTCAAATCCTGGGAAAAGTCCACTCTCCTAAAACACTCTCATGCATCCAACCTCAGACCAACCAATCCTAGGGTCACTCCTACGGAACTAACAAGACCTAGCGATCCTCAAACCATGAAAGAGCTCATGCTCCCAAGTCTCCACCCAACCAAGAGAAAACACAACCCCTCAACAACTCAGACCATCCTTCACATTCCAACCAAACTTAATCTTCGCGTAATGACGGGTGGTTCAACAGGCGGGGCAAGACACCTGTGAAGTCATCTATCAAAATCCATAATCCAGCGCTTCCCTGCTGGCGTCAACAAGCGGTGCGACGGTCGTCTTTGCCCCGTCTGTCACCTCGCCTGACAACGTCGGCAGATAAACGCTACTAGGAATGAGCTTCCTCCAAAAGTCACACAAAAGATTATCTAAACGCAAGCCAAGACATCAGGGACAAGACCTCAAGTCAACAATCAACACCAACTCGTGAGCTCAACTAACACGATACCTAACCTGCTATGCAGTCACAAATCAACAACAAAAACCAAGACGCGCACCAGGCGTGCTCCAAGACTCACTAACTAAAATCAGAAATCAACTAAAGGGGGTCAAAGGTACCTTGTTGTCCACGGCGCACCCGGTGGTGCAAGCGACCCACTCGAAGAGACTGACCGACGTGGGCTCTCTGAATCCAGTCCTTCTAGGAGTCTCAGCATCTCCCGCTGGTCGTCTGGCGGTGCGCTGACCAGAAACTGCTGACACCGCTGGAAGAACTCCCACTCTGCTGGTGTGATATCCTGGAAGAGTTGGAACTGCTCGTACTCCTCCGGTGAAGGTCTCCATGTGAAAATCCTGGACACTCGGTCATAGGTAGGCTCTATGGGAACAGGTTCGTATCGATATGAATCTATAGGTCTAGGCCCCTTAGCCTAAACCCTTCGAACCTTCTTCACCATGTCTGCAAAAAGAGAGCAACGCATACTAAATGGAAATAAAGCGGAAAACTAAACAGCAGAAAAGACGTACCTCTAATAGATGTCGGTAGACGTGCATCTTTCTAATAACCCAAAATCAAATCATGCAAAACACATAAGCACACATGGTCTAGTCTAACCTATCCTTAGACAACTTAGACTAAATCTTCTCTGATACCACAATTGTCACACCCCACCCCGGATGGACCGGCGTACGACCCGCGGAACCGTCCACGAACTGCACAAGCCTAAACCCCAACCTCAACAGCGAAAACAATCAAACGGGTAGAACTAAAAACATTGCTAACTACTGAAAAAGGAAACAGCATGAGGTCTAAATCAAGACTAAAAATCAAAAGGAAAAGCCTCCCATCTATCAATCAAACTCAAGAGAGCTACTCTAATGGCGCTAATACTAAACTTTATAGCGGTGGCGACGACAGACCTAAAATCCTTATCCGAGATTTTTTCATGATGCCTAGTGTGATCCAAGGTCCTTTCTCATGATTAGAAGATGAACCATGGTGTCTGATCTAGAGTTAGAGACGTCCTTCTCAAGATAGAAGCCTTTGACGCCATGGGGTCACTCAGTCCCTGTGAGATCATGACAAGGCTTACTTCCTGCCTGGCGCCACGGAGGCCGACGCCACAGTTGCTGTCACCCCGCATCCTTTCTGACTTGGTCGAGCAGTTGGAATTCAGTTCCTGATTACCCTCCTACTTTTACGCCAGCTTTCAAGGGATCTTCTTGTTGGAACTGAAGTAGGAATCTCTCGTCGATAAGGATGAGCTTCAAATGATTGATTCCTCCTCACAAATCTATAAATACCCATCAAGTTGCTTCATGCCAAAGGATCGATCTCCTGTACGAGTAATCAAGGCTACGCACTTGCTAAAACACCTTGTGAAGAGAAAAGTGAACAGAGTGGTAGTCATTGTTTTAGGAGGAGTCATCCCACACTTGTTAAAACCACAGTGACAGTGTAGGATCAGAGTGTGTAAGTGATCCATTGATCACTATCGATCTTCGTGATCAGAACCTTTGTGTTCAACCATTTTAATACAATTATACTTACTTTTCTCGCACTTTACTATCTTTATTTACATTTTCAATTCTCAAATTTGTTGCAACGTATCCCTTCATAGTCGTGTTACTAGTACTGATCACCACCAAGGTTTATTTCGTAGAAGTCGTTCAACGATCTTTAGATCGGTCCTACCTCACTGCTGTTCCATAGCACTTGGAGTGGTTATTAAGTGACACTTGTCGTGGAGGATTGCACTTGAGAATTTGCACTTAATTTACTGTCATATACATTTCCAGCCTTTAATCTTTTTCATCGTCACCTTTATTTGATAATTTCACTATTTTGAAGAGTTGTGGAATTAATAAGACACTGTTACAGAGAATTCCCTGTAGGATCGATATTTTATTACTGCCAACGAGGCAGTATACTTGTTGTTATCACAATCGTTGTGTCAATGCTAGTCAGAAGATTGCTGTGATCTGAGACAGACTTTTGGTAGCACAGAGTAGGCAGAAAAGCAACCCTGATAATCGAAGACGGGATTTGGAGTTCCGGGTTGGGGACAAGGTCTTTTTTAGGATCCCTCCGTGGAAGAGGGTGATCCGATTTGGCAAGAAGGGGAAGCTTAGTCCCCGGTTCAATGGACCTTTTGATGTTCTTGACAGAGTGGGAGATGTGTCCTACCGAGTTTCTCTTCTACCGAAGTTGGCTGAGGTGCATAACGTCTTCCACGTGTCGATGTTGCGGAAGTACCTACATAGTCCCAGCCAAGTCTTTGATTTTGAGTCGTTGCATGTCCGTAAGGACATGACTTATGAAGAGCAGCCGGTTGAGATTCTTAATCATAAAGAAAAGGTACTCCGGACCAAGACTGTGCAGTTGGTTAAGGTCTTGTGGCGCAACCATGCCGTCGAGGAGGCAACGTGGGAGCACGAGAGCGAAATGCTCGAGAAGTACCCTCATCCTTTCCCAGGTGCGTGATTTGATTGTTCAGTTTTTCTTTTTCCGTTTGATTTCGAGGGCGAAATTCCCTTTAAGGGGGGTAGGATGTGACGAGCAAGTTCTTCGGATTGGTTCTTGGTTTGAATTTCTATGATGAAATTCTTTTAAGGGGGGAAAGATGTAATGACCCTATCATTTTTATTTTAGTTCGGTTGGTTTCACTTCAAGTAAACCAGCTAGCCCGACCGGAGAAGGAGACGACATGTGTATTTGATGTTGGCAGACTCTAGTTTGAATCCTATGGAGAGCGTTTTAGTTTTTAATGGGGTTTTTATCTCATTAATGAGTTAAGGGGAATGACTCATTTTCCCTTCTTGATTAGAGGATTTACTTTTGGGGTTTAATTATTTGATTTGTATCCCCTCATCTTCTCTCTTTCTCTCTCTCACGCACATTTCTCTCCCACTCTCTTATCTCTTTTGTTTCTCCCCTTTCCCCTTGGATGCAGCAGCAGTAGGCAGTGGAGGAGAGGATGGTGATCGTCATGTCTTGAGCCGCGGAGAGACAATGATCGGGTCTTCGACCACATCACGGTGAGGTCTCATTGATTTAATCTCCCTTTTTTTCTTCCGTTAGGGTTTTGGTTGTGGTGATGAAGGAAGAATTGATGAGTTGATGTCTCTCCTTGTTTTCCCTTACTGCCGGACGACCATAGTGGAGAGGAGGAGGATCGTGCTTACATCGGGATTTGATCGTGTTTGTCGGTTTCACGATTAAAGGTTAGTTTTTGGTTGTTTTTGCTCTAGTTTGATTATCGGCATGATTTTTCCATATGAGATTGTGATGATGAGTTGGATAATTAGTTTTAATGTTGACGACGATGATCGTTGGGTTTGATTTGATGCATCGATGTCGTTTGGATCGGTTTTATCATTTTTTCCGTTGTTTTATGCCCTTTTTATTCGTTGGATGAATGAGGCATGTTAGGGGCATGTTAGTAGCTTGGTTGAGTTTGTTTGATGTATTTCATGATGCTGAGTAGTCTAGAATTCGTTGATTTCGAATTGGTGAAGTTTGGAGCGATTCTGCAATGTGCAGAAATTGTGTTCTGCGTCAGGTAAATCTGATCGACCGGTTTTGGGGAAAATAGTCGACCGGCTTTTTGAGGCCCTCTCTGTCTGTCCTGCAGGGCAGAACTAGTTAACCGGTTTTGGCTGTTCGGGCTGAACTTTTTCGATGAGTCTGGGGTTGATTCCTTTTGGCTTAGGGTGATTTTATAAGCATTCTTAAGCGTCATTAAGCACATTAAAATCCTGGTTTGCATGCCTTACATGCGTGAGACTGTTTAGTGAATTTTGCTCCTTTGGTTGATGCTTAGGTGGTGACACATACGTGTACGGAGCATTGTGATTGTGGTTAGATTGTGCTTGGATTTAGCTTGACTCCAAGTGAACAGTGTACACAAACCTTACCTTTCTTCCACCTCCTTCGTCATTCATTATTATTCAGTCTTTAGCCTCCTTTGATACATCTTTTATACAGTTCATGCTCTGGATGTTGTTGTATGCTGTACACTCGTATGTTGTTGATGAGTTGTTTACATATATACATTGTTGGCCTGTTCACCTAGTATATCATGATGTTATCCATGATAGTTATAGTTGTTTCATTAGCCTATTGTCGAACTTGTTCTTGTGAGTGGACGAGTGGTATCATGTGAGGCTCTGTGTTATGATGAGGTGGATGAGACAGTGGTTGTGATTTCTTATTAAGCCCGAGGGATATGTCTCCTTCGAGGGTCGACTTCGGCCACACGGGTTACCATGTGTCGCAACGTCCTTAGATCATGTGCACGACCTGGACGAAGCCTGCCATGGTATAGTATTCGTGGTCACCATATTGGTTTACACCCATGGTTTGACTGGATATCCCTTGTTCGTGACTTGAGATGGCAATATGGTAGACTACGGGTGCTACCGTTGGTGTATTTAGTAGACTTAGGGTTACCATTATCATTTATAGGTGGTAGACTACGGATGCTACCTTTGAGGTTATTGTAGCACGTAGTGAAACGTACTAGTTTTAGGGAATTATTGTGCGGTAACACGAGACGCACACATGGTTTAAGGATTCATTATATGAGTGTGTGTTGGACTTGCTTCCTATTGTTGTAATGATATATATTTCTCATATCACGTTTCCTCCTATGAATATTCATGACTTGTTAGTCTGTACTAGTATGATAGTCTGCTATTTCTTTTCCGCATGCTATTGCATCGTATTATTGTCATACGCTTCTTTCTGTTGTTCCATAGGTTGTATTTGATCTCAGTGGTGGGTGGTCACCTCCTGTTGCTTCCCTAGCACCTCCACGCCGCGAGTTAAGGTGTTACGGGGCGGACCCGTCTTATGAGCTTCTACGCGGGGACTGGCCCCAGATCGTAGGTAGGAATCATCTCTGCTGGGCGGACCCGTCTTATGAGCTACTGCGTGGGGACCCACCTCAGACCGCAGGTAGGAATCATCTCTGCAGGGCGGACCCGTCTTATGAGCTTCTGTGCGGGGACCGACCCCAGACCACAGGTAGGAATCATCTCTATAGGGTGGACCCGTCTTATGAGCTTTTGCGTGGGGATCGACCCCAGATCGCAAGCTTCCTGGAGGGGAAAACCCCCATGTATAGGACATCAAGGCGGGGCGGACCCAACGATCATAGAAAAAATGGCTCGGAAGTCGATATGCTCCGTTGCTCGACCGTTGATGACAATAGGAGATGAGACGTCCTATAAACCTGCGCTCACAGAACAAACAGACATAGGTAAATCAGGGAAGCAGAAGCAACGAAAAGAGAGTGAAAAAATCGTCCTCATAGAGAGGACTTTGCGGTGGTAGGATATTTTTTCGGTAGAGTAGACCCGACTCACTTACACAGGGAAGTCGTGGGTTCGATTCTCACAAACGGCGCCAAATGTTACATCTAGAAAATCTTAGGTCTGATTTAGACCTAGAACTTCCCAAACGTATACATCCAAGTCCCGATGCGGATCGAGCGAAGGTGGCTCCGACTGGCGGAGGAAGGTCCGGTCGGCTCGGGGGAGAATTTAATGTTGAGGATGAGAGGTGATTCCGATGCGCTCATCGGAGAAAGTCGTCCCGTTGTTGGTGACCTGAGATGGAGGAGCAAACGACGTCAGAAGGTAGCTCGATGTATGACCCCGGGGAGACCGCTCCGATGCTTAAGTCAACATGTGCCCAAAATGCCTGGAAGCTCCTTTGTGGAGGAGAACAAGATGAAGCGAGGAATGAGAGAGAGAAGGGGCCGAGTGGACGAAGAGTGATGGGTGATAAGCAAGACCGAGCCGGGTGGGGCAATGCCGCTGGGGCGCACTACTAAGAAACTCTACTTGGCTAGGGAGCCTACACCACTAGGGAGCATAAGTCGGCTAGGGTTTCTCACTGGGCTAAGTATGCTGGACTAGGGAGAGTTCATGGGAGAAATGAGGGGTGAGGGCCAATTTATAAGCAAGGACCCTGGAACTTCGGGAAGCTCGTGTGAGCAATCCAGAGCTCCGATCGACGAACAGTCAGCGGACATGCGCTCCTAACGAGGTGAGAATCTTCCAAGATGGGTATGGTCGGGTTTGACCGGGGTATACCAGGTTTGACCCAGGTTTGACCAGGGCTCGGGGCTCGCTGGAAAGTTCAATTTCGGACCCTTTATCCACGTGTCACGGAGGGGGAATCCAGATGTAACATCAATCGTTGGCCAGGATGCAATCATGATCAGCAAGTTGAAAATGGATCTGTATAAGTTCTTTGACATGAAGGACTTGGGCCCAGCATAGTAAATTCTGGGCATGAAGATTGAGCGTGATAGAAAAGCCAAAAAGTTATGGCTTTGAGAGGAGAAGTACATTGAACGAGTCATCAAAAGATTCAACATGCACAATGCTAAGCCAGTCACCATTCCACTGGCAATCACTTCAAGATGACGAAGATTTCATGTCCTTCCTCGAAGTAAGAGATGGAAGAAATGGAGACGGTTCCATAGTATTCAGCAGTTGGTAATCTCATATATGCTTTGTTGTGTACCAAACTTGACATTGCTCATGTTGTAGGTGTTGTGAGCAGATTTCTCTCCAATATAGGGAAAGAGTATTGGGAAGCAGTGAAATGGATTCTTCGGTACTTGAAGGGTACAAAGTCATTATGCTTATGTTTTGGGGAGCAAAACCAATCTTGAAGGCTATACGGATGCAGACATGGCAGGTGACCTGAATGGAAGAAAGTCTACATCAGGTTATCTCTTCGCTCTAGTAGGGGGAGCTATCTCATGGCAATCCAGGTTGAAGAAGTGTGTAGCTCTATCCACAACAGTAGCCGAGTATATTGTCGCAACAGAAGCCAGTAAAGAAATGTTGTTGGTGAAGAGGTTCCTCTAAGAACTAGGTATGAGTAAACCTGAATACTGAGTACATTGTGATAGTCAGAGTGCTCTGGACTTGAGCAAGAATATAATGCACCATTCTCGCATGAAGCATATCGACGTTCGCTATCATTGGATACGCGAAATCATGGAGCAACAGTAGTTAGCACTTGTGAAGATCAACGCAGACAAGAATCTAGCAGACATGCTGACGAAGGTAGTTACACGAGACAAGCTTCAGCTATGTGTTAACATAGCCGTAGTGGATACCAACTGAGGAAGGAGTGTCGATGTGATGAAGGGAGAGATTTGTTGAATTTTTCATCACATGCTTGCTCACTGTTCACACATGTCCACCGTCCACTATTCACTTTCCTTCAATCGTCCACTATTCACATGTGTTTCTGATTTTGCTCTATGTGTGAATATTATGGATTGCCCTCTTTGTTTGCCTATAAAAGACTAGCAATGCATCAGTAGATAGATGCTAGAGGCAAAGGCCAAAGGGAAAAAGAAAGGCAATGAGCCTCGAGAAGAATAAAACACAGAGTGTATATTTGAGAGTTGAGTGAGTTATTATCTCCTCGTCCTTTGTATTATTTCTTCTTCATTAGTGATATAGAAAGCTTCTTTTGTGTTTGTTTGGTTCGTACACCCTATCAGACAGGTGGTAGAAGGGAGAATGAACTGGCAAAATCAAGGTGGAGACAAAAGCAGCGCAAACCATCAAAAAATGTACTCAAATAAGTCCTATTATAGATTTGCAACACAACCGACAGTTCATCACTGAAATCAAATAAAGATGACAATTTTAACGAACCGATGGGTACCCAAACCCAAATCGTATTTTTTATCTGAACCATTACGCATGGGCATGGGTATGATTTTACATATCAAATACCCGAACGATTTCGATTCGGCTATGGAACTAACGGTTATCCAAATGGTTATGCCAATGATTATCCATGTATTATAATATATATATATATATATATATATATATATATCTATCAGGGAAGTTATTTTGACACATCCAATTACACATTCAATTACTCCGAATATTTACCGTTGGATTTACCCCCTTGAATGGCCCTGATCAATAGATAGATTTTCAGAAAATTATAAAAAAAAAAAACAAGAAAAGAAAATGAAAAAAAAAATAAAAAAAAGAAAAAGATAAACCCTAAGCGGGCATCTGGGCCGTTTAAAGGGGTAAATCCAACGACAAATATTCAGTATAATTGAATGTGTAATTGGATGTGTCAAAATATCCTCCCCGTATATATATCGGTGGGGTTAAAGAGACAACACTTTTTTAACAACACTTGTGACAACGCATTGTTCGGAGATATTTTGAGACGATCCGAAACGGTGAATGCTTTTAAAATGTGTTTTTAAGGGAATATAAAAAAAATCATCGAAAAAAAATATCGAGAAGGGCTCCATCGGATATTTTTCGGGCCGATTTTCGCGTTATATAGAAAGTACCATATTCGAAATGATTTGGGACGATCTGATCCGTTAGATGTGTTCAAAACGTCCTAAAAACGCATTGCATTAACCCCTCGGGTTATAGTAGGGTTGATTATGCCCAAATATACTCCGATTTCTATAGGGTTTTTAGTTTTTCAGGTTTTCTTTTAGTTGGTTTTGATGCGTTAACACCTCGGGTTCAGGTAGAGTTTCTTGTACCCCTATAAAACACGTATTTTGAACACATCCAACGGTTCGGATCGACCTAAAACGTTTCAGAAAAAGTTATAGAGTGTATTTTGAAATCGGCCGAAAAGGTACTTTCCGACGTCCGGATGAAGTCTTTCCCATCATTATTGGACGTCGGACGTGAAACGTGAAATGTCTTAGAATTTCTTTTTCCATGCATCTACAGGTTCGGATCGTCTCAAATCACTTTAAAATGGATAGGCGGCGTTCAGTTAAGCGTTTATTTAGGCGTTCAAATAACCTCCTCAATATATATATATATATATTTGGGAGGATATTCTTACACCTCCAATTACACCCATTATTGATCGTTAGATCGGGCCCCTTGAATGGCCCCAATGTCCCCTTAGGGTTTATCATTTCCTTTTTTTGTTTTTTCTTTTTCTTTTTCTTTTCTTATTTTTTTTAAAGTCTTTTAAAAATCCTAACTAATTATCTGGGCCATTCAATGGGGCCGATCCAATGGTCAATAATGGGTGTAATTGAAG
>JAOWBR010150837.1:0-13478 GCA_028571145.1 Dionaea muscipula
AAAAATAAAAAATACGTGTTTACGGTAGTATACTACCGTATGAGCCCTCAATATACGGTAGTATACTACCGTATGATGCCTTATAAATTTTTTTTAAAAAATGACCAGACGATAATATACTATCATATATTGAGGATGTATACGGTAATATACTACCGTATGAATAAAAAATACGAAAAAAGAGGAATAAAATAATCAGATACACGCCCCGAGACAAGAGTATGCCCCTCGGGGGTGTGCCCCAAATACTCCTCCTATTTCAATAGTATACTAAAAGGTTAAAAATGTCGAAAAAAAATGAAGACACCGTTTTCTTGAACTTGTTACTTTGTTGATCTTTACAAGTTACAAAATAGAATCCAAAATTCAGAGCCTATCATCGGAGGGAGACCAGGGAGAGAACGAAGAAGACGAAGATGATGAATCCGAGAGCCAAAATCTCTGTGCTGTTGGCCCTAGCTGTGCTCTCTGCGATTTGTGAGGTGGGGTTTGCTCGGTACGGAATCGTGACGATAAAGCGATTTGGCGGAGCCGCTGATCTCCAGGGATCTCGCACCAACAGCGCTGAGATCGAAAGCCTCGCCCGCTTCGCCGTCGAGGAGCACAACAAGAAAGACGTAATTTTTCTACTATACGTTTTTTTCTTTCTTTCTGTTTTTCTGTGGTTGGTTGACAATCGGTTTCTCTTGTTTGATATTGGAATTTGGATGTTCTTGAATACTAATCAGATCTTCTTGTATGTGATTTGAATTGGGTAACGGCGTCCCTCTTGTTCTCTTGAAAAGTTTCCCCTTTTCCATGGCCATCTTGGTGTTGACTTTGCTAGGTTTTTTTATCGTCTAATGATTTGTGGGGTAGAAATAGAATAGAAGGTGCCCATTTCCTGCTAACACTTTTATCAATATTGGGACAAAGAACGGGAATTTCCCATATCCTTTTCCCCCTCATTAACCATTTAAATCTGAAGCATATGCTTTTCCTCTTACGTTCGATTGGCCATCTTGCTAGCATGTTGGGTTGTTATGATCTTATATTTGTTTTCCTTGCTTTCCTTCGTGTTTGTGGGGTCCTTGTCATCTATCGTTTGACAATCGAAATCAAAGGTGAGGCTCCTCTTACTTGTATTTCATTTTTTCCTTTTGGGTTTTGTTGATGAGAGTGCCCATATCACTATTTAGTAAAGGTGATGTTGCGTTATTGAGCTTTAGTATACTGAGATCATTCATGGCTAACTATGTGAGTGTAGATATGATAGTAAAATCGTATAGTTACTTATACTTTCCTTCTTGTTTCCCTAATGGGTTTTTTCTTCTAAAGTTTCTATTAGGCCTGTACACTACACCTAAACCCGGGGCCAGTTGGACCGGGTGACCCGGTCTGGACCTGATCAATAAACGGACCGGGTTGGGTCTCGGGTGAGCGTTTCATGTCGAACCGGGTAACTGGTCGGTTCCCCAAAAAAAAAACTAATCTAATTCCACAATCCACACCCTAGTCCAGTAGTCCTATGCACGGCCGGACAGTAGGACACAACATCTGATAGATATATTCAAAGACTTGTGTTAATTCACATACAACTTATTCGCAACTTCCAGTTCCTAAGTTGTTAGTTCAGTAGGTTTTCCATCTTCATTAATTTGTGCTATAAGCACTTTTAGTCTTCTCTGGCTTGTTGAGGTATCAGATTGTTGCCTTGCCTCATTGTTCACTTACAATTGCTTGTTGCTTTCAAGGCTTAAGCTTATAAAGCTGAAGCAGTCTTGGATGAATGCTAGCAGCACTTCTCTATAGGTTTTTAATTTGTGTTTTTTTTTAAAAGGGTAACCGGGTCAACCTTGGACCCAACCTGGTTGACCCGATTACCGGATAATCAGTCAGGTCTGTTGGACATTAAAATTAACCGGACCCGGTCCGTAAACCCGGGACCCGGCCCGATGTACAGCTCTAGTTTCTATCACAAGCGAGAACATGACTACCTGATTCCCAGAAAAGAAACATGCGTCATTCTTATTCATGCTTGCTGGTAACCCCATGATAGAGCATTGAGTGCCTTATTCCTTGGAGTCCTTTACATGATATCAGTTCTGTTCTGTTGCTTCTAGTTCCAATTTATGGAAGATTGGTGCTGTTTTCTGTGATAAAACGCCATGCACCTGAGTCATTCAATTTTTTCCACACACCCATAAGGGTTTGAACCCAGAGCTGTCAAATGTTTCCAGACACTCCCCCCTCCTTCTCTAAGTTGCATATGTAAACCAAAACTCTTTTCAAATGAATCACTATGAATAA
Organism: Dionaea muscipula; assembly: GCA_028571145.1. Lineage (NCBI taxonomy): Eukaryota > Viridiplantae > Streptophyta > Magnoliopsida > Caryophyllales > Droseraceae > Dionaea > Dionaea muscipula. The sequence continues at coordinate 2,290 of JAOWBR010150837.1, forward strand.
GAGACAACTTGTCTTTAATAGCATCTTTATCTTTGTGTACGAAAAATTATATGAAAAGGGGAAAAAGGATATCCTCCTAGTATGCTGCTTTGTCTTTTCTGTTAATTTATCCACCAATTCATTTCAAATTGTATCCGATGTCATGTTGTTCAACGGTACCCATGTTGAATGATTTCATGCAGAATGCCCTTCTTGTGTTTGGAAGAGTGTTGAAAGTGAAAGAACAAGTTGTTGCTGGAAAATTGTACCACCTTACTTTGGAGGCAATTGATGCTGGTAAGAAGAAAATATATGAGGCAAAAGTTTGGGTGAAGCCCTGGATGAACTTCAAGCAATTACAGGAATTTAAGCATGCCTCAGACAACGCTCTGTTTGCTGATGCCAATCTCAGCATTATGCGGGGTAAGGACCAAGGATGAATTCCAAACCTCATGCATAGTCTTGGTTAATGCCTGCTTTTGCAGATCTTTTTACCCTTCCTTTTTTTTCCCATTAAGGCCATGTTTGATTATAGGATTAAATTGGATTGGACAGATAATACTTCAGATAAGAAGAGGGATTGTGAAGGAAATGATTAAATGTTTCACTATTAATCCAATCAAGGAGTTATTTGATTATCTTGGATTAAACGTAAGATTATATTTTTTTGGACAAAAATACCCTTATATAGAACCAAAGTTACAATTCACAACCTATACCCACAACTCAATCAAACAAAAAAATTAAATGAGTCATAAGATAAGGGTTAAATGAGTCATTTTATTAGGTGGGATGACTAATTCCTAAGAAAGAGTGTTATTATTTATCCAATGATTTTGTAGGATAAGAGGGACTAATAATCCAATGTGATAAAAATCAATCAAACACATACTTTAGTTATACGAGGCGGATTAATAGTATAATCCGACATCTTATCCCCGAATCAAAGAGGGTCTAAGAGTATTTGCGAAATTTCTTGAGCACTAGTTGGCTTATCCTGGTGGCTATGGTGTGAGTACTCCATTCTATTATGTGCTTTGAGATAGTAATCAACATGTAAAAGTGCTTGCAAGAAAATGTGATTGAGGAAATTTATGTAAGAACTAGAATTGGAGTGAAAATGTGATTAAGTCTTTGTGGGAACATCTGTCATCAACTTTATAGTAAGTGTACGTAGGGATGCAAGAAGCTTGTCTTGAGCTTTCCAAGTTCATGCCTCGACATCTATCCCTTGTCTTGAGCTTTCCCAACATTGCCATCCAACACACAAAAGAAAGTTTGGGAGTGATGTGATGCCAAATCACACTAGCCCAAAACCTCACAAGATATCTTGGTCTCCATGGTTCATAGATACTCCACGCCTTAAGTTTCCCCTAACTGTCCAATAGTTGGAGCTGCATCCCCAACTGATCCAAAGATCCCATTTTCAGGACCAACTCATCTCTGATCATAAACATTTTCTTCATAAGAGGTGACAAATCCTTTTCAGGTTCCCATTGCCAAACAGGAGATTGTTTCAAGTGAAAATGGCTCACCCATTTGATCCACAAGGAGTCCTTTTTGTGAACATTCCACGTTGTCGAAAAAAGAAGCGCTCTGTTCCAAATCTAAAGATTAAATAACCCCAGACCGCCTTCATTTTTAGGAAGGCAAACACGAGACCAATCTTAACATTACATCCAAAAAGGAACTTCCTACAGATACCTTCCACTTTAGCAAGAATAACAACAGGAATAGGGAAAAGAGAAAGCTAGAAGCATTCAACTCCTTGCAGGATAGATCTAAGTAGCAAGTCTCCCAGCATAAGAGAGGGTCTTACCAATCCAGCCACTTAAAAAATCAGAAATTTTAACAAGGTTGAAAATGGAGCTGTGTGAGCCTGGAAGCAGCCAGGGGTACTCCCAAATAAGAAAGAGGGAAAACTCCAGAGCAATTGCTGGTGAATGTGAGTAGGGATACCAGTAGAAAACATACAAGATTTGATCCGGCTAACCTGGACTCCAGAACAACTAGAAAAATCATCCAGGCAGCCCAAGATCAGTTGGACAGAAGATGCTCTAGATAAAATAATTAGGTTATCTGCAAAGGCAAGGTGAGTAATCCGAAGTTGTGCACATTTAGGATGAAATCAGAAAGTGCCATTGCTGTGAAGCAGGTGAAGCCTTCTAGATAAGTATTCCAAGCAAATGACAAAGAGATGGGGAGTGTTTTACGAAGAAAGAAACCATGCAGCTCTCCATTGATGGAGATGGAATAAGAGGCAGTGGTAACACACTAACACATTGCATGATCCAGCTAATAAACACATCAGGGAAGTTCACAGCCTTTAACATACTCCACAGGAAAGTCCAGTCAACAGAATCATAAGCTTTTCGAAGGTCAATCTTAATAAGGCATCTTTGTGAGATCCTTTTCCTACAATACTTTCTAAGATGCTCCTGCACCAGGTAAATATTCTCAATCATAAGCCTACCTTTCACAAAAGCAGTGTGGGCCAGATGAACAATTTTCTCAAGAACTGGGGCCATTCTCCTTGCAAGGATCTTAGTAATAACCTTATATAAGACATTACGACAAGCAGTAGGCCTATAGTCTCCCACTTTTTGTGCATTCTCTTTTTTAGGGATCATTACCGAAGTAGAATGGTTTACTTGTTTCAAACGTCTACTGTTCATGAAAAACTTCTTCACAGCCGCGGTAAAATCACTTCCAACATGCCAAGCCGCTTTGCAGAATCCAACATAAAATCCCATCAGGCCCAGGGGCTTTGTCCTCACCAATACTCCAGAGGGAGGACTTGATCTCGTCATCTGTGACAAGACTGCATAACATGGTGATGTCCTCAATTGGAACACTCTTATCATTCCTAACCATGTCCCAATCTCCAGGATGCACATTAGCAGTTGTTCCTAACCGGGAGGAATAAAAAGAGACAAATTATTGTGCCACCTCAGTATGAGAGGTGGATCAAGCACCATTAGCATGGATAATAGAATTAATTTGACTTCTACGGGCCTTCTTTCTGATCAAAGCATGGAAGAACTTAGTGCCCCTATTACAGTTGAAGTATTTCAAATTAACCTTCTGGAGCAGGAAGAAATGGTCAGCCTCAGCAAGCCACTGCCCCTTCTTCTTAAGTTCAGAATACCTACTCTGTGCCCCCTCATCAGTAGGATGGTTTTGGAGAAACTAGAAGGCTACCTCCACCAACCCCTTAGCTCTATCAACCCTGGCAGAGATGTGGGAAAAACGTAACTCATTGAGTTTTCTGAACAAGGGTTTAAGGGACTCGTTGAGTTTTATTACATGGAATTCCCTCTGACCTGTACATTCCACCCCTCCCTGACCAGATCCATAAAATTTCCATGCAAGCTCCACATATTCAGATATTTGAAAGGCCTCTTCCTCCTCTCTCCTGTCCCAGGACATAGATGAGGCAGGGAGAGTGGTCAGAGAAAAGTCCAGGAGACAAGAAGGAAGCAGTAGCCAATGGATTAAAATTAAATCATTCTGGGTTAACCATAGCCCTATCCAGCTTACACAAAGTCTTGTGGTTATTCCAAGTATAATGGTACCCAGTATACGCCAAATCAATGATGCCCAATCTCTTTCTAAACTCAATGATATCCTGGATTTCATAGGGTTTGATATCCACACCATTCATCTTCTCATCCTTCTCATCGTCTCATAGGGTTGTTCCAAGTGAGAAGCCCATGTTCCCTGGTAGGGGGAGGGTGCTATCCTCATGACTCGCAGGGGCGTTTTCCTTGATCTAGAAAGCTGGTGCATAAGGGTTTCTTCATCAGGAGGCCCTTTCTGCATTTGGTGAAATATTTTCCTGTTTTTTCATGCTAATGCAGCATGAAAAATTAGTTTTTTTCTATATTTTATTTGTTTCCCCGTAAATTTTCTTCTTAACAGCTCTTTAATCTTTTCCAGCTCAGCATTTCATTGTGAAGAGTATATACATGCTTTTGCATTATGCTTCTGAAGTTTCATCAGCGTATTGAGTCATAGATTATGCAGAGTTGTGTATAAGCTCTTGATGTAGTTCTTGCCTTTTTATTATATGATGTCAGGACACCTTTGCCAGTTCTTCTGGGACAAACTTGAGATCATCCTTCATTGGGATGGGATTTTCGCCTTTTCTTGTGGACAAAGTTCTCAAGGAGAAAGGTAAGCCTACCTTGGGTTTTGGAAGCCTTAGTAGCACCGATTCCCAACTTCAGACAACCATTTTACCTAGTGTTAAAGATTCTTTTTCCTTTTTTTTTTATTTCCTCTTTCTATTCCTTGTAATCATAGGTGAATTTAAGCTGAATGAGTGCGAGCTTGAATCAGATTCAATATCCTTTATAAAGGACTCGTCTAGAAGTTCTAGTGAAGGATCATAAAATAAAAGATCATGATCCTGACAAATACATTGCACAAATTGCCATTATGTTCGCACTAGTTTCTCTAATCCTTGGTGGAGCTGGTTAAGCCATTTGCCTGATCAGTAAATAAGGTTGGGATAAAGTTCTCTCATGCGCCGTAGGATATGATAAGGAGTCATCTTGAACCATCAAGTGACAAATTCCATGGAGCTTTGAAAATGAAATTCCATCTCATGTCGGCCAAAATCTCTGTAGTTGAAGCTCGTAGTGGCACCCAATCCATAACCCCTTGGAGGAGGGGTGCAGGTGGGGTGTGGGGAGGACTTGGTCTGTGGGTTAGCTTTCAATTGCTCCCCAAGTAGTGCCTTTCCAAAATTGTGTTTGAAGTTTTGTCTGCGGTATCAAGGTTTGCTATATCATGTTAGTCAAGGTGGTTGTGTTGTGGAGACCTTGTTGCCTTTCCTTGGCTCTTTGCTGGCTTATTAGCAGAAAGGACATAGGAATTCAAGCCATAACATTCCTTTCCAACTAAAGTGCAATGCCTTAAACCCTTTATGTATCAAGGAAAGCTGAGCCTTTCCAACGAAGCCAAGTGGGTTAACTGCTTGGATTTATCTCTTCCACACACCAGTGAGATCTATTTTCTGATTTTCTTCACCTAAACCCAATAAAGCATTAATTTGATGGTTACCTGTCTTTCCCTACCTCTGTTCACAACTTCTGTCCTTTTCTCATATTTTCTGATTTTAAGGCTTGGGCTCGAGAGGATGCCCGTCTCTATACTCGTCTTCTCAATTCCATGGACGCTTCCATTGTTGACCTTGTGATCCATTGTGCTACTGTGCGGGAGATTTGAGATTATTTTGCTCTTTTGTATTGTGGTAAGGACAATATGAATAGGCTCTATGATGTTTCTCAGTCCTTCTTTCGTCCTCAGTTTGGCGAGTCTTTTCTTGGTGAGTTCTTTGCTTCCTTCAAGAGGACATATGAGGAGTTCGATACCTTAATGCCTATCATTGAGCAGCGTGAGCAACTTGCTATTATGTTTTTCTTGAGCGCTCTGTCACCTTTTTATGATTTTTTCCGTTCTCAGATCTTGGCTAGCAGAGAGACCTCATTGGCAGAGGCCTTCTCTAGAGCCAACAAAGCTATTCGATCATCTTCTCATTGTGGGCTTGATAGTGGTAATCGTGCAACCCTTATTAGTTCTGGTGGGTCCCATGGCCGAGGTCGTGGTAGAGAGGTAGACCGCCCATTTTGCACTCATTGTCAGCGCCGTGGTCACATTATTGAGACATGCTATCAGTTTTATGGCCGCTCTTCCACTACTGCTACCTCTATAGAGTAGATGGTAGGCCTATGTGCTTCTATTGCAAAGCCCCTGGTCATACTCGAGACCGATGTTTCAAGTTACATGGTCGACTCTCTGCTCCTAGGTCTACTAATGTGACTTCCTCTAGGGCGGATCCTTATGATATTGATGATTGTCTCCCTGCCTCAGTCCTCTTTGGCTCCTTCTGTGCACTTTGTCCATTCCTCTGCTTCTCCTCGCTAGTGGATCATTGATATGGGGCCTCTGACTATGTGACTGGATCACTAGGTATGATACATGACTATTCGCCTATTTCCTCATATTCGGATGTTCGGATTGCGGACGACCCTTATATCCTAATTAAGAGGATAGGGATACTATTTCTTACCTCCACTCTTACCTTACATACTGTTCTCTACATCCCTCCTCTATTTGTCAATCTATTATTTGTTAGTGTCTTGACTCCGACTCACTGATGCCATGCTGTATTTTTTAGTGATTCTTGTGCTTTTCAAGATTCTATGATGAAGAAAACTATTGGTAGGGGTCGACGTTTGTCAGGGTTACTCTACGTGCTAGAGGCAGAGTCACCTTCCGTTGCCTTTCTCAGCATATCTACCACTTCCTTGGACCTTTATTGTCGTCTTTGTAATCCGACGTTCTCCAGTTTGCGTCTCTGTCCTGAGATTTAGTCAGCCTTTTTTATGAGTCAGTTTGCGAAACATCAGTCTTATATAGGTCTAGAGTCAATAAATGAGTATGTGCTCCTTTTGAGTTGGTGCATTCTGATGTTTGGGATCATTATCCAGTAGTCTAAGGTAAGTTTTTGTTACTTTGTGTCATCTGTAGATGATTACTCAAGAATGACATGGTTACTTCTAATGAAGAATCGTTCCGAGTTGTTTTCTATCTGTACTGTCTTTTATGTTGAGATACAGACACCGTTTTCCATGTCTATACGCGCATTCAGGAATGATAATGCCCGAGAATCTTCTCATCTTCCTTTACCACATTTATGACCACTCATGGGATTCTGCATAAGTCCTTTACCCATATACACCTCCACAAAATGGTGTTGCTGAACGTAAAAATCGTCATCTCCGAGTCCTTTTGTTCCGCATGAGTGTACCAAAAATGTTTTGGAGTGAAACCATTTTAACCGTCGCCTACCTAATAAACCGAATGCTCTCGTCCCGTCTACCTGATATACCGCATGCCCTCCTCTGTTCTTCAAAGGGAGATCCCTTTTTGTGTCCTATTCCCAGATAATTCTTTACACCCCATTCACCTTTTTCCCTTGTGTATATTTGGATGTACCTGTTATGTTCGGGATATTCGCCTTACTCTCATTAAACTTGACCCTAAACTTTGAGATGTATTTTCCTAGGCTACTCCCGTGCTTAGAAGGGCTATTAGTGTTATTCTCCCGACTTGAGACGATTTTGTACGTCTGTTGACGTCACCTTTGATGAGTTTATACCGTTCTTCTCCTCCTCATCTATGTCTTCATCCTCTCTTCCTTGTCCATCTCAATCTGTGTGTGAATGATGACATTTAGGTCTATGAGCCTCTTCCGTATCGGTCTGTCCTCCCTCCCTCTCCATCTCTATCTTCATTTTTGTCTTCAACTCCATCTTTGTCTCCAACACCATCTCTTGTACTTCCTATCTATCATGTGTACCCTCGTTGTCCAGGTCGAGTCATATCCTTTGGAATGGACTTACCTCCAATCAGGTTCGATTCTCCTCTCGTAGCTCCTCTTAAGCCAACTCTTGCTGACCCTCCAATCCTGTCATTGGATTCCTCGTCATCTACTCTTTCATCAGATTTGGATGTTCCCATTGTCTTATGGAAGGGCCAGCGGAGTTGTACTACGTATCTCCTCTTTACTCATATATTATATGCAAGGGTTTCTTCTTCTTTGCGGGCTTTTATTTCTACTCTGGACTCTATCACTGTTTCTCGGTTATTGTCTGAGGCTCTCTCTTCCTGGGGGTTGAAATAGGCCGTGTCAAAGGAGATGGAAGCTTTTGAGACTAATCAGGCCTAGGATCTTGTTCCTTTACCTCTCGGGAAGAAGGCTATTGTAGGTTATGTCTTAGAGGGGAGGGTCATTAAGACTACCAATCCGTTCTAAACTTTTTATCCCCTCTTTAACATTTAGTGATCAATTTAATGAATAGTGATCAAATGCGAAATTAAAATGTACGAACACACGATATATAGAGGTTCGTTCAAATTAGATAACATACCAAGATGGGATATGTCATCTCTTCCGAAGTAATTGAAGTGATCACTCGAGGAAATTCACTAACCCACCTAGGGTAATCTTCTTGTTTTTGGGTACATGGCAACCTATACAATTGGTTTTTACCGGGCTCACCAATTAACCCAAATACTAGGTTTTTCATAAGCTATCTAGAAATCGATCCTAGAATTTTTTTCGACTAATTCTACAACTCCTTCTTGGGGGACTCTTTCAAAGAATTAATTACAAGATAAAAATTCGAGGGTTTTAGTGTAATTAATTCACTAATCAATTAAAGCACAATCTATACAAGCTTGACAAAAAATTTAATATCAAGAACAAAGCTTATAAAGGTAATGAATGATTTTAACAACCCTAATAAATAAAATTTCGTATACCAAGCAATTAGGGTTTTGTTGATGAAGAGAGGAACTAAAGAGCTTGAGGAAGCCTTTCCAAGATGAGTATGAAGGATGATGGAAGCTTGGGAAGACTTAGAATGATGATTGCTTGTTTTGATTCTTCTCTTGAGAGCTTGAAGCTGATTTGAAGATTTCTCAATATTGTTGCTTTGCTCTCTCGTAAATGGTTGGGCAGTCAACTGAAGCTGTAGAGCCTTTGTTGTGTTCTTCCGTGACTATCTGTAGGGGTGTGAGAAAGTAGCCTTTGGAGTTAATTAAAGCTGAGCTAGACATCTCATAAAACACGAGGACCGACTAGCCGCCTATACATGGCCGGCTAGCCGTCCTTGGCTGGAGGCTGCAGATCTGTGCTGAGAAAGCTGGCCGGCTAGCCACATGACCCTGGCCGGCTAGCCGGTCAGCTGCAGCTTTGAACATCTCCAGAATTCGCCAACGGACATGTTTTGCACCTAACTTTGTAATATCTTCTAAGATAAGAACATTAGCATAAAATGGTATTTAGAGAACATGATATTACACAAATAGGATTGGCAAAATCATGGTCTAGGAACCTTTTAATGGAGTCGTGCAATGAAGAACATAATATCCAACCAAAGCTCATGATAATCAAAGTGAATTAGAACGGAAATAATTCATTGGTAATCATCATCAAAATCGAGATTATGACATAATCTAATCATAGAGAATTATAATCTGCCCCTTTTTCATGATGATACCAATGTGAGATTATCCACATATAAGATTCATCATAATGAAGATGCATCAAAACAAGTTGACCAAACTCCCCCTCAATGCGAGCGGGTAGTGATTAAAAAGCTCCCCCTTAATCCAAGCATACCATCAAATCATTCAAGATGCCAACCACATATCAGACATATCAACCATCATACAAAAGGGACAAAATGTAATGCAAGCCATTAAAATACATTACCCAAACGAGAGTAGTTTCAACATATATAGCATATCCAAACATAAACAAGTCCAACATAAATAAAACAAACATAAAAATGTTTCTCAATGCATCAATAACAACTCAAACATAATCTTATATCTCTTCCCCTTCATCAAAAAGATGGACAAAAGGGTCAAGTCTAGGAGGCCGGTGGAGGAGGAGGGGCATGGGAAGCAAGAAGCTGGCGGCGCAGATCATCAATGGAATCCTGAAGCTGACGAAGAGCTTGCCCCTGCTGGAACTCAATGTCACAAAGAGTATTAGTATGAGAATTCTGAATGGTCTCCATCCTAGCTAGTCTAGCGGTTGAATAACGAGAATCAGATTCAAGAGGAACCAACCGCTGATGCATCTCACCACGAAACTGGTCATTCATCTCCAGACGAATCTGCTGAAACTCTGAATAAAACTGTGGAGAAATGGATGGACTAGAAGCAGCACCACGAGACTGAGCTGGTGCATCATCACTACTACCACCATCACTTTCATCATCATCATCATCACTAGCACCATCACTATCATCAGCATTTCTATTTTTAATCTTATCCGGAATCCGACCAATATTCACACCAATTGACTTAAATGGGCCTTTAATGGGAACACTCGCCTCATGAGATAAATCCAATCGACAACGTAAAAAGAAGAGTGTGAGTAAAACACCAAAGCCTAAGGCTTTACCATCATGAGTCTCCCTAATTCTAATCATCTCCCTCAAAATGATGTAAGACAAATTTAATTTCTTATGTTGAGCAATCCTAAACATGATAAAGCATCCAAAAGGAGGAACAACATCAAAGTGTCCCTTCTTAGGGAGAACATTTTTGAGAATCCATGCATGTAACAAATGGAAATCAGGTTTCAAATCTCTTTTCTTGATTCCACCATGGGTATTACGGATTATGTCTTTGTCGAGTATACACACGGAGCTGAGATGGAGGTGCATTTTCCGGTAGTATTTCTCCCCTTATTTGTGATACAATATTGTTTGGTGCCTCAAGATAAGGATTTCTGTTTTTTCGCTGTTCAAAGGTATAGTTTCAGTTTCAGGAGTTTTATTTGAGCTATCATGTTCTGAGAAATATGGATTAGGCAAAGGTGTTATTGTGTGCCAAAACTGATCTTCATTTCTCTCATAGTACTCCCCCTTAAGATGTGTTAGAGTATTATTATTGTTAGAGTATTATTAGAATTAAGGGTGTTTTTGATATTTTGTAGTATATAGTATATATACCCTTTATCAATGAACAGTGCAATACTTTTTGGCTCATTTATGTCATGGTATGAGAGCAAAACATGAAGCTCTACATGCTGCCTCCCTTGAAACCCTAGCTGCTGCCAAGCACCATCACCAAACCACCACCAACCACTATCAAACACCATCATCCACACCATCATCTGAAAGCCCAGAGGCTGGCGACAGCTGAGAGGGGAGCCACGTCGACCGCCGTTTTGAAACGGCAAGCTCCTCACCATCACCGGCGGCCACATGCTATTTTAACCACCATCGCTTGGAGTATTCCATTTCTGGCGACGGGAGAAGGTAGATCTCGATGTGTCGCTCACTCCTCTTCAACCGCGTGTCCAACCACTGTCGTACGCGTGCTCACGCGCTGCTGATGTCCAACCGTCGGCGGCCTCATGCGCCGCTCTCTGCAAAGCCTCAGGCAGATTCTTCTCCATCATGTGTTGTTCTATTTCTCCTCTTGCCCCTTTCGCCCATTCATCCTCCTTGGAATGATTTTCCTTGTCGATGTGTTTTTCAACTTGTTTCTTCCTGCTGCTGCTGCTGCACGTGGATGCTACCCTCTTGTTGCCTCCCTTTGTTGTTGAATTTTGCTTTCTTTATGCCCCCCCCCTTTTTATATGATATTTATGAAGTTGGTCATTTGTGGCAATATTG
>JAOWBR010150869.1:0-13472 GCA_028571145.1 Dionaea muscipula
GAATATAATTGACTACTATTTGGAAGTTTATAAAGATGAGCAGAATCTGGGTGGCCGGATGAAGTAGCAAGTTAATTCACTCAACTTTGTTTGTGAAGATTTTACGCAGATATAGGCTGTAATTTTTTCTGTGGATTTATCTATCCTTGTTTAGATGTGTTAATGTATGCCACAACTTTGTCAATGAGTTAGTATGCATAGCCCTCTAAAATTATGGTAGATCTTCTCTTGTTATTTTGTTTCACTTAGCCCTCTAAAATTTATTTTGTTTCACTTAGCCCTCTAAAATTATGGTAGATCTTCTCTTGTTATTTTGTTTCACTTAGCATCATCATTTGTCTATTGGCGTGGACATAATTGATTACATGTTTGTCAATCTGTGCATGTGTTCTTCTCTGCAAAGAACACTCATGCATGCCGGTCTGTTTCTCATTTTAAATGTGTTGTTTCTCACCATAAATTATCTGTCTCATCTAATTTGGTTTGCACTTTGTTTACTCATACAAAGCATGATCTTTTGCTTGGAAATATGTTCTCAGATAGCTCGAAAGTTGTTCCAGGGAAGCCAAAGAGTCATGTTCATATGCCGCCTGAGCTGTTAATCAGTATTGATGTGCCAATGTCAGTTTTGAAAGCGTGTTATTTAATTCCTTCACTGATGCACCGTCTGGAGTCCCTTGCGTTGGCCAGTCAGCTCCGAGGACAAATCGCTTATAATCTACCGAATGTTCATATAGGAAGCTCTCTGGTGTGAACTCTTTTTCTGATCAATTAAGTGATACATCACAGTTAGGTGTTCTGGTTAATTTGTAGAATGGTTAAATCTAATATACTGCTTCTCCATGATTAGATCCTAGAAGCTCTTACAACTCTAAGGTGTTGTGAAACATTTTCAATGGAGCGTCTGGAGCTGCTTGGGGATTCAGTGCTGAAGTATGCCATGAGTTGTTATTTGTTTCTCAAGTATCCAGAGAAGCATGAAGGGCAGCTATCTGCTAGACGTTCATGGGCAGTTTGCAATGCAACTCTGCATAAACGGGGAACCGATCGCAAATTACAGGTAGTATTCACCAGAGTATTTCTCCTATAGAACAGAGTATTTTGGCCTTTTTTCGATGATCAACTTCCAAGATTTGGCTGATAGGCTACACGCCATGCAGAAAGTTGTGAATATATAAGATCAAAGAAAACAAATGGAGAATAAGGTATCTTGTATGCTCGTGTCTCCATCAGTGTTCCAAAGCTCTTGCTTATTGAATAACTGAACATAAAAGCTGGAAACAAGTTGCCGATTTGCAAGTAGTTACTGTGTGCATTTAGTTAGTATGTGCATTTAGTTCACTACTTTGCATTTGTCATTCATGGTGCTTTAATTTGCTTCTGTTGCTAGTAATGGAGAATTGATTGTTGATCTTTGATGCCAATGCAGGGTTACATACGTGACGATGCATTTGAGCCCCGACGATGGACTGCTCCAGGACAGCTTTCAGTCAATCCTGTTCCTTGTGCCCATGGTGTGGATACATTGGAAGTTCCTCTACTAAGTAAATATCAAACAAGCAATGAGAAAGTAATGGTTGGAAAGCAATGTGATAAGGGGCACAGGTGGATGGTTTCAAAAACAATAGCTGATTGTGTAGAAGCTCTTATTGGTGCATATTATGTTGCCGGTGGATTAACGGCTGCACTCCATGTTATGAAGTGGTTTGGAATTGAAGCTGACATAGAGCGGTCTTGTCTAGATGAAGCCATTGATCGGGCATCTCTGCTATCTTGCACTCCCAAAGCCGATGAAATTAGAGCCCTAGAAGCCAAGATCCAATATGAATTTTTTTCCAAGGGACTTCTGTTGGAGGCTATTACTCACGCATCAGAACAAGAATCTTCAGTTGGTTATTGTTACCAGGTAACCCTCTCCCCCTTTTAACTCGCCAGTGCTTTTATGGTAGTCAGTGGAAGATGACATCAATTGGAAGATGACCATTGATGTACATCTTTCACCTTCTAACAGAATTGATACTCTTGTTCTTTAGTAGTCTAAGTTTTACTTTGGGACTTCTCAGTATTGTCTAAAGAGTGAAGATTATTGGGGAAGAGTTTATTCCTTGTGTGCTATTACCCGAGACAACCAAGAAAGTCTGAAATGGGAAAGTAATATCACAATGATCAATGACCATATATCTTTCTTCATTTGTTGCTTTTTGTGATTAAAAGCTGTTCAGCTGGACTATATCCTTTATACTTTGTCACATTTTGAAGGAATTAGAGATGTCCTCTGAATGTGTTACTAATCATTGGGCTATCTTTTACTGTCTTCTTAGTTTCTTACGAGGAACTTTAGCAAAGAGATGGCGTGATTTGTGTCATCCTTTATCGTTATTCCCATTGTAAATGGTCCAATGGTATTCTACAGTCAATCATACTTCATGAGGATCAAACATTGTGATGTGGAATCACAAGCTGCTAACTCTTGTGTCTCCAATTGGAAACAAATTAACAGAAGAATATTAAAAATTCTTGGGATTCTTGTGATGTAAAATCCTCTGAATTAACAATGAACTTTATATATTCTCCCTATGTGCCACTTTATTTGCTTGCCATTTCCATTTGCCACTCAATTCAATTAAATCCATTAATTGTTTTGCATGTGCACTTGTACCTGCAAGTAAAAAAAGTGTTTTATATTGAAAATGTCAAAATCACCAATCAATGAAATTTGGAAGTCTGGACATAGATTGATGTAGTGAGGACCACAACAAATTCTTTTCTTTATCTCTGTCATTTTCAACCCATGCAAACAAATGGGACGAAGGGAATTTAAAAGGATAGAAGGAAATTCTGTATTCCATGATTGTTGACACCCTTAAGAGTTTAGAAGAGTACCAAAAAAACATGAAGGTACGATATAAGGAATGTAAAATGGTTGAGCATTTCTACTCTTCATCCCCATACTTTCATTATCATCATCTTGACTAATTGCCAACTGAGTACAATAATGAAGTTTTCCTTACCAATTTTGCAATAACATCTGTAAAATACTTTAACTGCATGCAGAGACTTGAATTTCTCGGGGACTCTGTGTTGGATGTGCTTATTACACAGCATCTATATCGAACACACATTGACATTGATCCGGGCGAACTTACTGACTTGCGGTCTGCTTCTGTTAACAATGAAAATTTTGCTCAAGTTGCTGTGAGACGAAACCTTTACCAGCATCTTCAGCATTGTTCTGGATTACTATTGGGACAAGTGACAGACTATGTGAAGATGCTTTCAGGTGATGAAAACAGTGGAAAATCACTGCCAGGGCGAAAAGGACCAAAGGCATGTTGTTGATCCTCACGTGGTTTTTCTTGATATTTTATTCAATAGTTTTGGAGGCTAGATCAGGGTTCCTCACTTTTAAAAGGTGTTTGTTTTTTGTATAATCACTCTGACCATCTCCATTTGGATTTTGAACTTCAGGCTCTTGGGGACCTGGTGGAGAGTATTGCAGGGGCAGTACTGATTGATGCTAAACTTAATCTTGAGGAAGTGTGGAAAGTCTTTGAACCTCTATTATCTCCTATCGTGACACCAGAGAATCTTGAGTTGCCTCCGTTACGTGAATTGAATGAATTATGTGATTCTCTTGGATACTTTATCAAAGAAACATTGATCAATGATGGAGACATGGTGCATGCAGAGCTCAGAGTGCAGCTTAAGGATGTCTTAGTAATTGGCGAAGGGGTTGACCGAACTAAAAAAACTGCAAAAGGGCAAGCAGCTCTTCATTTGCTTAAGACTCTACAGGTTAGTTATGCTTGTTGTTTAGACTCCATTTTGTGTTCTTCATCTTGTTTGTCTGAATTAAAGCTCTTGTGCTTTGTGAAGTCTCTCTTTGAAGGTTACAATTGTACACTTGAAAAAGTAGAAATAGATACTTTTGAAGTAAAAGCTACAACTCCAAACATTATAATGAAACTGAAAATTTCTTTCTAACAAGTTTCCAAATATTTCTGTGTGCTTGAAAATGGAAGTCATGGAGATGAAGATGTTGAGTTGGCCTTTATAGTCCAATAAAGGAGAAACAAGAGTTAGTGAGACCATATACAGAAAATGGTTTGTCCATCAGATCTGTCCATAGACTGGAAATGAGCAGTCACAGCAACAAACCAAAGAAGTAACAGGAACACCCACAAGTTCGTTTTTTATCGTGGTAAACCCGCAATGATGGGGAAACATCCACAGACAAATGGGTCTGGACAAATTCTCCACTAAGCAAACTTGGAAAGAAGTAGAAGAAAGAACAAGGAAAGTGTCCCTGTAAAACATAAACCATAAAACTTTCATCCAGCCCTCACACAATCCCATTTCCTCTTTTCTCCTGTATATTACACCTCTGTTTTTGTCCTTGTAAAACATAAAACTTTCATAGACCCAGGCCAATTAACTTTCCCCACAGCTTTTCAACCGACTTGACATTCAACACAAGAACGAATAACCATGCGTGACAAACAGTTTACCTACAGAAAGAATGATGCATGCTGCCGAGTCTGGGCCCGAGTCTGGACAGCCAGTTGTCAAGCAGCCAGTCGAAGATCGTTTCAAGATCACATATCAAAGGAGAAAGCACGACAGCAAACAACAAGGAGAAGAGTCCAAGAATGGAGAAAGGATCTGATAAAAGATTATGGTTAGTATTAGAAGCAATAAGTGGCAATAGCAACAGGAATTTCCAAATCTCATGTAATAGCTTTCCCATTCTAAGCTTTCCTAATTTTGTATCGACGATATTATTTATTGCTGGTACTAGCAAATAAAGAAGCAGGCAAGTATTAATCAAATTTTCTCCAATTCCCCACTCTTCTATCTCCTCTACTATTCTCTTCTCCATTCCCTCCCCCAAAGTATCTAAATTCACAACTACCCACCATAGCTCCCCCGATTACTCGTTCTTAGTCTCGGGCGCTTATCAATTTTGTATCAGAGCTTCCATCAATCCTTGGGCCAGGACCTTCGATGGCGGAATCCAACCCTCTTGTTTCGGCTGCGGAGATGGAGCGTCGGTTGACAACAAATAATGAGCTGTTAGAAACCAAACTTCTTGACATGTTTCAAAAGTTTTCAGATCGGCAATATGATGGGCCAAAACCAATCCCGTGCCACGGGGTCACATTCTGCTGCTCGGTCAGATAGCGGCATCTCGAGCATACCCCGATTCTCTCATCTCAAGTTCCCTCGATACGATGGGGTTGGTGATCCAACAAGTTGGCTATGTCGTGTGGAACAATTCTTTGCATTTCATGACACCTCCGATGCGGACAAAATTCCTTTGGCCGCCTATCATTTAGATGAGGGCGCACAATTGTGGTATCATGTCCTAAAGGAAACAAATGACCCAAGGACATGGGCTCGTTTTAAGGAGACCTTGCACGCGAGATATGGACCTTCACTATACTGTAATTTCTTTGGTGATCTCACTCGGTTAAAACAAACAGGAACAGTTCAGGAGTACCAATCTGAGTTTGAATGACTCATGAGCCCTGTCAGGCGGTTGTTCGTCAATCATCAAGTCTCCACCTTTGTCAGTGGCTTAAAGGAAACAATCCAAGCAGATGTGCAAGTTGTAGCTCCACTTATCCTTACAGAAGCTATGGGATTAGCTAGGCTCCATGAAACAAAGTTACTAAGTCAGAAACGACTCTCCTTCTCCATCGACTCCCGCCGTACCCAGTCAGTGACCAATCCCCAACAAATTGCCATGGCTAAACCAACAGCTCTGACAAGTATTCCTCCAGTGAAGCGGGTCACTCCTATCGAAATGCAAACCTGACGGAAAAAAGGGTTGTGTTTTAATTGTGATGAACTATTCGCAGCGATGCTCCTCATCGATTTGATTGAAGAGGAGGCTACTTCAAAAGATGATGAAGAGGAAACAGAGATGACAACCCTAGCAGATTCAATTCCAGAGATTTCACTTCATGCTATGACAGGAACGCCATCTCCCCAAACCATGAGAGTGTCGAGCATGTTGGGCAATTACCACATCGTGATCCTTGTTGACAGCGGCAACACCCATAATTTCCTTTCCCCTGATATCGATGCCCAACAGAAACTTCTCAACTCGTCGGGAAAAGTTTGGTGTTCTAATGGCTAGTGGGGACAAGATTGATTGTCAATGTTTTTACAAGGGGGTACATCTTCAATTGCAGGGAGTGTTATTCTCCATAGATTTTTATCTTCTTCCTTTAAGTGGGTATGATCCAGTGTTGGGTGCTCAGTGGTTGGGACAGTTAGGTGACATCTGCTGGAATTTTGGCAACTTGACGATGATGTTCGAACTAAAGGGGAAGTCCATTGAGTTATTGAGTATCAAAACCCCTCCAGTCCGCCTGCTCAGTGCCAATCAGATGAACAAGCAAGTCAAAAAGAAGAATCATCCATCTTTCCAATTGTATGTTGGACGACTTGGAGAAGAATAGTATGCCGCCTCAACTATCTCTCTTGCAATTGGGTCTTTCTTACAATCAGTTTGAGGATTTATTCCAAGAGCCCAAGGGACTGCCTCCTCCACGTCCCCAGGATCACAGGATCACCTTGGCCCCTCATAGTCAACCAGTGAATGTGCGCCCCAACCACTACCCACACTACCAAAAAACTGAAATTGAGAAGATTGTCGCAGATCTGCTTGGCGAAGGAGTCATTCAGCCGAGTGTTAGTCCATATTCCTCACCGGTTCTAATGGTTAAAAAGCACGATGGTTTATGGCGAATGTGTGTAGACTATCGGGTGCTCAATCAACTCACCATCAAAAACAAGTTTCTAATTCCCCTCATTGATGAGTTACTCGACGAGGTACATGGATCCCAGTATTTCTCTAAGTTAGACCTCAGTTCTGGATATCATCAAGTACGTATGTGGTCCGACGATGTCGGAAAGACTGCATTGTGCACCCATCAAGGTAATTACGAGTTTTTGGTTATGCTCTTTGGCCTCACAAATGCCTCAGCTACCTTTCAAGCCTTGATGAATGTTGCCTTCCAACCAATGTTACGAAGTATATCCTTGTGTTTTTTTATGATATATTGATATATAGTTTGGATTGAGACTCACACCTGCTGCATCTTCACAACGTATCTACACTACTGCGACACCACAATCTTTATTTACGCCAAACCAAGTGCCGATTCGGTCAACAACAGGTGGCGTATTTGGGGCATGTTATTTCGGTCAGAGGAATTGAAGTTGACCATGAAAATATCAAAGCTATGGCGGCTTGGCCTGCTCCTGCGAATCCCAAGGCTCTCCGGGGCTTCCTCATCTTGATGGGTTATTACCGGTAGTTCTTTTAGTGTTATGGCCACATTGTTCGTCCGATCACTGACTTATTGAGAAAAGATGGTTTCCAATGGTCCCCCACTGCAAAACAGGCCTTCATGACTTTGAAGGAGGCATTGACCCACACACCCGTTTTGGCCCTTCTCGATTTTTCCAAACCATTCGTGGCTGAATGTGATGCTTCGGGTGAAGGAATTGGCGTTGTTTTAATACAAGAATATTGCCCAATCGCTTTCTTTAGTCATGCACTTCATGGACGAAATAAGAATCTATTTGCTTATGATCGAGAGATATTAGCACTCGTCGCAGCAGTACGCAAGTGGCGACCTTACTTATTGTGCTATAAATTTATTATTCGGACAGATCATCAAAGCCTGTGTTTTCTATGGGAACAAACTATTAGTACAGAGGCACAATAAAAATGGTTGGTCAAGCTCTTAGGTTACGATTTTACTATTGTGTACAAGCGAGGAGACATGAACAAGGCAACGGATGCTCTGTCCCGAGCACCAGTCATGGCCAACTTTGCTATCACCAAGCCTTTACCACAATGAGTTGATGAAATCAAAGGGAAAATCACTGTTGACTCTTCCTTTTAGAATCTGCTGGGTTCAATTAGAGCAGGAACGGCTGGGGCTAATTGGGCAGCTCGTGATGGGTTATTGTTGTACAAGGGGCGTATCTACATTCCTTCTACATCTCCGCTCTTTCAGGCTATCCTCTCTGAATTTCATTGTTCCACTCACGAGTGTTCAGTTAAATTCCTTCAACGCTTAAAATCTTCTTTTTACTGGCACGTGATGCGCACTATGGTGCGCGAGTTCATCCGCCGATATGCTGTCGGTCAACGGAGCAAGGTCGAGCATTGTAAACCTTCCGACTTGATGCAGCCACTGTCCATCGCGACCATGATATGGTCTGACGTCTATGGATTTTATTGATGGGTTACCACAGGTTCAAGGCAAATCAGTCATCTTTGTGGTTGTGGATCGTCTTTCCAAGTATGCAAATTTTATTACCTTGTGCCATCCTTACACCGCACAACTTATGGCTTGGGTGTTTTTTGATCAGGTGGTCCGTTTGCACGACATCCCCACTTCTATTATTAACGACCATGATCCTATTTTTACTAGTCTCTTTTAGAAGGAATTATTTAAGTTGCAAGGGGTGACGTTAAATTACAGTTTGGCATATCACCCACAATTGGATGGACAGACGGAGGTCGTAATTCACACTCTAGAAATGTACCTTCGTTGTATGTCCCACAACCCAAAAGAATGGCTACAGTGGCTGCCATGGGCTGAATTTCGCTATAATACCAGTTACCACTCATCAACCCAGTATTCCCCCTTCGAGGTGGTCTATGGCTGGTCCACTCTTACTCTGCTTCATTACCTACCTGGTACTTCAGCTGTTGGGGCTGTAGAGTAGGAATTGATGGACCGTGACGAGCTGCTCAAGGAGGTCAGGGGCTCGCTTTCAGAAGCTCAAAATCGTATGAAACAATTGTATGATCATCAACGTTTAGATCGTGAGTTCACTGTTGGCACATGGGTTTTACTCCGACTTTGACCTTATCGGTAATTATCACTCGCGGCGCACCGCAATCAAAAGTTTAGCCCCAAATTTTACGGGCCATTTCGTATTATTGAGCGTATTGGACAAGTTGCATACAAATCACAATTACCGGATGACTCTAAACTTCACTTGGTCTTTCATGGTGTGGTGAGAGTAATCCGCAACCTCTTCCCCTCCCTGAACTAGCCCAGGAAGAGCTGCACCCATACCCCATTCTGAAGCATCGGGTCCGTTTGGGTCTCACCGAGGTGTTAGTTCATTGGCAGGGCCATTCTGTTGAAGATGCCACATGGGAACCATTGGATGAACTCCAACTGCGTTTTCCATCCATTGCCCTTGGGGACAAGGGCATTCTTGAGCGGGAGGAATTGTTACATGCTGCTGAGTCTGGGCCCGAGTCTGGACAGCCAGCTGTCAAGCAGCCAGTCGAAGATTGTTTCAAGATCACATATCAAAGGAGAAAGCACGACAACAAACTGCAAGGAGAAGAGTCCAAGAATCGAGAAAGGATCTGATAACTGATTGTGATTAGTATTAGAAGCAACAAGCGGCAATGGCAACAGGAATTTCCAAATCTCATGTAATAGCTTTCCCATTATTAGCTTTCCTAATTTTGCATCGACAGTATTATTTATTACTCGTACTAGCAAATAAAGAAGCAGGCAAGTTTTAATCAAATTCTCTCCAATTCCCCACTCTTCTATCTCCTCTACTATTCTCTTCTCCATTCCCTCCCCCAAAGTATCTAAATTCACAGCTACCCACCATAGCTCGCCCGGTTACCCGTTCTCAGTCCCGGGCGCGTATGAAAAAACTACCCCCAACTTTGAGTTACAAATCCAGCCCAAAAATTTAGGACACAAGTTGTAAGTTGTGGGTTGCTTCCTTACTCTTTGATGCAGACACTTGGGCGGATCATCATGCAACTGAGACCTTGGGGGATGAGATTGTGTAGAAATGTTTGCTACAACGGATAATAGGAAGACAAAGATAGAGATGAAGCCATGAAGGGGACCAGATAACATGATCTAATATTTGGTGTTACCAGTGGAAATGCACACAATATTAGATCTAATATTTATGTAACCAACCAAAAGCCTCTGTTTGATTTGATTTTTCTTGGGAGTCACTTGATTTGATGGTTGCTTATTGCATAAAATGTCAACTTTTCAATGAAAATTCCACCAAAATCATCATTTTATTGTCTTTAAAGCTCTAAAAAAATCCATAGGACAAGTTGAAGGATTGATTTCGATATGGATTAGTGTGTCCTGGAAACAGAATTGCAAGTAGGATGTAGATTCTGTACAAGTTCTCCTTAATATAGGACCCCTTTTGTGAAAAGATGTTCTATGTTCTTATGACACGCAGAATCATCACAGTATCAATGGAATGGGTTTGGCAGAGCATCAATAATCTTCTTTTGCTTCTAATTTTTGTTGTTGGTTCCCCTTCCTTTGTTTCACACTCTTCCTCTCTCACTTCCTCGTCTTCTCCCTTGAAAGTTTGTCTTAGGGGGGCGGGGAGTTGAATAAGACTAGGCGGAATTCAATCAATTTAAACACCCCTTTTGAATTAATCGTGAGTTTCTAATCAAGCAATCCTAATTCATTTACAAACCAGCAAAACAAGAGCAAATAGTGAACACCCGATGTATAGAGATTCGCCAAAGGGAGGAATAAGAATTTCAATGGGGTACGTCCTCTCTTCTTAAGTGATACTTGAGGACTCTCACTAAATTGTTCTTGTTATCGGTTACAAGAGATAAAACCTAAACACATTCAACGTTCTTGCCATAGTGCAAAGGATAAACCCTTAACAATCAACCTTGCTAAGGTGCAAGTGGTAAATCCTAAATGTCATTGGTTTTTATCTTAGTTAGTAATCATCATCAAAACAAGATAAGCATGATGCATATGTAAATTACTTACATCCCTCTCCTGCTTCGTCTCTTTCTCCCTTTCTCCTTTTCTCCCTTTCTCCCTTTCACGCAGAAAAACTTAACGACCAGAAGTGTAATGTGTTGGATATTTACATCTGTCTATTTCATTCCGGAGAAACTTAAAGATCATTGCAGTAATTTTTGGTGGAAGAAAACTATTGGGAATATATCTCCTCTCTGTCTCATGAGGAAGAAAATGAAAATAGGTTGCCTGTGCTAATGTTGATATCTTGGTAATAAACAGAGTAGAGGAATAACATATGCTCGCAGCGCTTCCAAAGGAAGGAAACAGGAAGTGATTAATGATGGTGAATGTAAAGTCTTGTCTATTGTTGCCGAGGACAAGGTGGTCAGTGAGGTAGACTCTGCCCAACATTCCTCAAAGAAAAAGCTCAAGACATCTCACTCACCTGTATTTGGCAGCAAGCAAAAAGAAGTTTGTCCCTCAGGTGACATTCCAGGTATGTATTCTGCCATCTCTTATATCAGATACTTGAATTTCCTCCTTTGGAATGTAACATAGATTATTTCCTGCTTTCTAGAGTTTCTCCCTTTGTTTTGTGATGCTATTACTATTGTTAAGCCGCATCATCTTTCCTTCTTGGGTCCGTAATTTTTCCTCTTCTCAGTTAGATACTAGTAGCTCTAAGTTTGAACTTTTGCTTCTCGTTTTTTTCTGCAGTGATTGCACCAATCAATATGCAGAAGGGAGGACCTAGAAGTAATTTGTATGAACTGTGCAAGAGACTGCAGTGGCCAATGCCTACATTCCAATCAACAGAGAATAAGTCTAGGTCAGTCCATCCCACCTCTGATGCCTTGTTGTTATTCTTCGGTTAATTTACAATGGACTAGGTAGTCTCTTTTGGATGAATGGATTCAAGCATAGACAGCTGTGCTTTCAGCTTTACCTATGCTTGTTTGGATTATCAGTTCCGTGTTGAGATATCTCGCACTGCATGATGTTGTCTATAATTTCTACCATACATGTAGGGGCTTAAATCTTGTACACCTCAACTCCTCTTCACTCTCACTCTCACTCTCACTCTCACTCTCACTCTCCTGGTGTTCATTTCCTAGCCCACTATCATCACTCCTTTCTTCTCTAAATTTAAGTCCTTTCAACTCCTCATGTCAACATGTGGAATAGGTTTGCTAATGTTTCATTTGTTGGACGTTAGGTCGCCGATTCAGTTTGAAGAAGGCTCTGAAAAGAGGCAAAGCTTCTGCAGCTTTACGTCAAAGATTTCCTTGCATATCCCTACCCTTGGAACGATAGAAGTTACTGGGGAGCAAAGAGCTGATAAGAAACGTTCACAGGACTCTGCAGCTCATCTTTTGCTTTTGGAATTAGCAAGACGGGGAATCCTCGCCATTGCCTCAGCTTGATATGCATGGGAACTCTGAACCACCACCGGTGGTGCGGTGCAGAGCAAGTATCTCCTTGTGAGACAATCGTGACTTCGTCTGTGCAGTTGTACATTCCTATTTCAGATGCTAGCTAGCTAGCTTCTTTGTCTGATTAGGATTATCGATCCACCGTTTCACTGATTAATGTTAAACTCAGGTGATCTCCGAGCCCCTCCCTCCCCTCCTTGGGTTTACCATTACCAGGCCGATTTTCCTAGTGAGCCACCTACCTACACTAAGGCAGTTGAACTATCCAAAGGGGAATCGAATCCTTGGTCTCTAGTAATAGCTCAGATGGTTGACTGCGAAAGAAGTCGGCCAGTAGTTCAACAAATTATATTGGAAAAGAAAAAGGAGAAGATTTGAAATGGTTTCATGTAACCCGAACATTAATTGTGGTTTATACGTCTGAAATAGGCTTTCCATCCTATGGATAAAATTAGATTTGATAAAAAAAAAATGAAATTAGTTGAAGAAAATAAATTTTTATACCAGGTAGATATATGAGAATATACCTTATATTTTTTTTCTGGTACACGTGCGAAAAGGATAAACTGTCGGGAGTTGTACAAATATGTAACCAAAATTTAAAAAAAAAGGCAGAACGAATTGTAGAGATATATAGACATGTTAAAATTGGAACATGTTGAAAGCAAAATTACTGACAGAGACATTCCTTTTGATACGTCAGGGGAGAAAAAAAAGCATTTATGTTTTTCATTTTTCACATGTTCATTCAAACTGTGGAACAATTTTTTTTACTATGTTTTTTACCTAGAAAATTAATGGACCAACGCGCTACACGGTATTTTCATGAGGATCCATCCCATCCATCCATCCACCCACCCCCAGCCGTTTCATTAATTTTCCTTCAATAAGTGAGATGGACTCCTTACCGTTGCGTCATTGAATGTGAAGGAAAATTCAAAACCTAATCTCATCAATGCTTTCGTACTACACATTTCGTCACTTCCGCCATCTCCAGCACATGCTTTATTAATAATTTATTAACTAGTTTGTTAACTATAAGTCTATAATGTTCCTTAGACAATTTTTTTTCAATAGTAAAGTGAATTTTTTTGAACTATTAAATCTACAAATAAAAGGTCAGGATTCAATTTCAGATGAACAGTACATTGTTTCACTATTCACCCACTATCAATAATACTCAATCTCAGCCTTTGATCTTTCAAATCCAATGACGTACAAAAGTCCATTC
>JAOWBR010150880.1:0-13472 GCA_028571145.1 Dionaea muscipula
GATCCACATCTGGTCCATCTCCGTGCGGTCATCGCTTCCTTCGCAGAATCCACCCCCATAAGGGTCTTCGAGAAGTGCATACCCTCACGAGGTGCATTCCCTCGCGAGATGCATACCCTTGCGAGGTACATACCCTCACGAGATGCATACTCTTGAAAGGTACATACCCTCGCGAGTTCGACCAAGTACATCGTAGATGCATGCGGGAGAGAAAGTGCGACCCTTTGAAAATTCGACCAATCCACGACCACCCGTGATCTGCCGCATATGACCCAAGGAGACGCTGCTCGGTCACGACTGGTCTTGGAAAGGGATGCCCCGTTATGGCTAGCCTTGGTGATGGCCGGCTGGTCCATGACCGGTCTTGTGGATGCTTAGCCGGTTATGCATGGCCATGCATGGGTCTTGGCCGGTCCATGATCGACCATGCATGGAGGAGATGGAGCCCTTGGCCGGTCTACGATCGGCCTTAGGGTGTTCATGATCGTGGCCGGTTTGTGACCATCCTTAGGAAGCTAGCGGTCGGTCTATGATCGACCGGCCTTAGGGAGCTCATGGCCGGTCTATGACCGGCCTTAGGGAGGCCAAGAACGGTCATGACTGGTCTTGGGGGTATTCGGACACGAGTCAGGTCCAGTCATGCTTCCACGCGTCCAATGGCTTCGTTATCCACACCGAATAACCGAGGTGCGTTTTTTTAAAATATATCAACGTCGGTCCACGTTGTGCGCCTACGTGGTAGTAGTTGGGACTATGTCCGTCCACGTGTCCCAGTATCTGTCATGTACATGGCGTATTTTTTTCCAGTATAACATTTGCCCCCCAACCTCTTAGAGTACTCTTTCCCGAGTTAAGGCATGAAGTTTAGAGTTTCATGACCGAAAAATATGCCAACGCTCTTTTAGCTACAACTTTGCTTAATTAGCCTACCTTTTAGCCGATTCCTTCAAGAGCGGTTATTTCCCATGGGCGAACGCTCGCATGCTCGACTTCGTTATTGAGTGCTTACGCATTTGTTCTGATCTTTTATAATGCATTGATGTCGGGTTCCCGGCCTGATTCGTGCCCCCGATTCTAAACTTTTCAAGCTCTCAGTCATATAAGAACTCGACTGCGTTTATTATAATAATATGCGGACACCAGGTTCCCGGCTTGATTTGTGCCCCCGGTTTTAAACCATTTCGGGCTATCAGTCAACTAAAAACTTGATTCGTTGCTGGTCGTTGTTAATATGAAGTTCTTAACCTGATTCTTTGTCGTTGAATTTATCCTGTTAAGCTATCAGGTGCTTATGAACTTGATTTTCTTGTTTTTAGCGCCCACTCACTCTCATGTTTTCAGAGTAATTTTTACAGTAGACTCTTATATTTTCGGAGCTTGTTGCATTCTTATTTCATTGCTTTTGATTTCGTAGCTTTAACGTGATAGGCTCATGCTTGGTGATTCCTTTACCATAGAGTACAGCTAGAATTTAAAAACTCTAATTTTATTCATCACGTTTGAAGGATTATACTCGACATGCCGTATGCAGTCGGAAAAGTAAAATGAAAACATCTCAAAGAAGTCTTTATTTTACATGATAACAAAGGCTGATGTCTTCTAGATAGGCATGCCACCACTAGGGTTCCGAGCTGTGACTTTAGCTATAATCTCTATCTTGACTCTTAAAGGTCCAATGGTCATATAGTCTGCCCCCCCCCCCCTCACTCTTTGATTTCCCGGGGGCTGCCTTGAGTATCCGAACTAGAATCCTCAATAGTTTTCTCATGAGCTCGAGTGATCCGAGCATTGAGCTCGTAGCTTGCTTCTTCTCGAGAGCTACCGTTCAGGTCCTCCAATGCCATGTATTTTTTTGCTCGTTGGAGGAGCTTGTCAAAGGTCTTGTTTGGATTCGAGGTTAGTGTTCTCGATCCTTGTTTGTTTTAGTTTTGTCGATGTGCTAGATTTTCGTGTGGTGTGGGTTTGGTCATGTTAGAGGCATGTTTAGGTGTCGTTTGGTGCATGTTTCCTAGGCATTGAGACGCTGGATTAATTGGAGTTTTGGTTTAGATTTCGGGTGATCGAAAAATCTACCTTCTGCAGATTCAGGAAAACCGGCCGACCGATTTTGGTTTCCGATCGACCAGCTCCTGGCCATGCTCTCTGTTAGGCGAATTCGGCCGATTGGCTTTGGAGAACCAGTCGACCGGTTCTGCCTGCTGTGCATAGTTTTGCTTCTTTTTGCTTTGTTTTGGTTTCCATTCATTCCGAGTCGCATCCTAGGCATTCCAGATGATTCATTTAGGGATTATAAGGGATTGTTTTACATGATTGGCATAGTTGGATGGATTATTGATTTTTCCATGTGTTTGGTTTTAAGTGACGACGTGATTGTGTGCGGTGTCCCATGATTTGGTAATTTAGCATTGCTTTGGACTTTTAGCTTCCAGGTGAGGGGTGTACACGTTTCCTGCCATTCTCTCCTCTTTTCCTTGAGCCTTGTTCGCCCTTGATTTCCTCACTTTGTTTTTAGTACACTGATCATGTTCTGTGTTGTTCATTGATTGTCCACACTCTGATGTTGATTTTATATCATGTTGTGGTTGCTATAATTTATTGTTTATACCCGCATGGTCTCTGCTTGATTTGATTCACCTTATGAGTGGAGTGTGGACTTGGTGAGATGTTATGATTAATAAAAGAAAAGAGAAGAGAATGAGATTACATTCTTGAGTTTGAGAGAAAGTTCGTGGGTTACATTCAGATTAGAGTGACCTCATTCGTACGGCCGGTAATGAGATTACATTCTGTTTACCGTATGACACAACGTCCTCGGGGATTCCGCTAGCTACGGATGACTCGGACGGTGCCTCTGTGGTTGTACGTATTCTCGGTCGCCATACTGGTTTACGCGCCATGGAGGGCGGAGACCCCTCGTACGTGTAATTCTGATTTATGGCATGTGAGATTGTGTACGTTAACCCGGGCATACATGTGATTTAAAGGGAATATTATTATTGTGTACGTTAATCCGAGCGTATATGTGATTTAAAGGGAACATTGTTTCGAACTAATTCTTTGAGGCCTTTTGATCTGATTTGATCATTGATTCATTGAGCTGCTTTTGGCCACTGATTTAGTCTCATGTTACTGGTTTCGCGTTTTTATCTGAGATTGCCGTCGTATGATTATGTGCTTGTGGTTGTGACGGTTACCTCAATTATAGCTTCTGAGTTATTCTGATTGTATTCGTACCGTCACCTCCTCTTTTGTTCTTATTCCATGAGTAGTATTTTGCAATCGTGGTGGGTGGTCCCCTCCTGTTTTTTCTCGACCACCCCCAGGCTCCGGATTAAGGTGGTCGGGCTGTTACTTATGTTTTATTTGGATCATCCCCACAATCTCATGGAATTCCCGAGCTTTCATTATTATTAACGTTTCTAGCATGAGTTTAATTCCTATTCTAATCCCATGTACACCCCCAATTGAACTGTGATTTCAGGTAGCGGTACGGCTGGGAGGATGCAACGAGGAGATGGCGCACCTCTGAGGATTTGATTTGTCACTTAATTGATTTAGCACTTTTAGTTTATTCTTGTACTGTGAGATGATTCACATGATTTGTATGCTTCGGATTTAAGTCCCTTCCGCATGATTAGCTTGACTCGTGATTTTAGTCTTCCGCATCGAGACTGATTTTAGATTCATTTGATTGATGATTCCACCCATGCGCGTTGTTTAGACCATTGGTCCGTTGTTGGAGACCCTATTAGTTAAGTTTTGTTTCATGCTAATTGTTTCTTTTGTTGGACCGTTGGTTGGTTTGGTTGGGTTTGGGGTTGTGCGGCCCGTGGTTGGGGTCCATGGGTCGTACGCCGATCCACCCGGGATGGGGTGTGACATAGAGTGCTACACTCATCGAGTCGACCGGATCCGATGAGGAAGGCGATCTAGCTCTTGGCATGCATATAGCCTCTCTCGCCACCCTTTGTGTTGTACTCCTATGCTGTTTTGATCTCTGTTGCCTTTGTTTGCCCCGCCGTTGAGTGGAGGGTCCCACTATGGTGGCCTCCCTGCCTGTCGGGTTGGACGACATTGTGATGGGCACTCCGGGGTAACTAGCCGCTAAGATCTGATTCATGCCATCTATGAATAACTTTGTAAGTTGTTGAAGTTTTGCCCAGGTGACGGGCTCGTCATCACCAGGTCCTTGATGGGGAGCATGTTTGCAGCAGTGCGCTCCCCTTGTATAGCTTCGTTGCCCTCTCTTGTCGGAGAGTTGCCTACGTGGAGGTTCTCGGGAGGTTGAGGGCTACCTCTTGCGTCCATGCTTAAGGATTATTTGGAAACGTAACTTCTTGTTGCGTTTTCCACGGATAACGCCAACCGAGAGCCACTGGGATTGTGATCTGGAATACCTTCCACGTCCGATAGGGTGCAGGTTACGATCTGTATCACCTTCCAAGTCCGAGGGGATGCAGGTTACGATCTAGATAACCTTCCAAGCCCGAAGGGTAGCAGGTTGAAAATCTCCGCAAGGGTTGCACTTCTCCGTTGGGGTAGCACCTCGTGATCCCGTAGCCTTCTTAGCTGGGATAGCACCTACGTACACAGCAAACTCCACGTTAAAGGGGCCCGAGGTAAGTATCTCGGGAATATCCCTCCGACCCTCAAGTCAGATATGCATTTGAGTCAAATAATTTTCACGATTAGGAAAACGTACCAGAATGAGAGAGTCATGGGCTCTATTTATAGAGTCCGAAAGTGGTACTCGTGAAATGACTGCTTCGCCCCTGACGTTTATTAAGGAATATTTTAGAATATCCCTGAAATGCCCTTGGGCTCGGTTCGTTTTTATAGATTTGGGCCGGATCCGCGTCTGGTCCATCTCCGTGCGGTCATCGCTTCCTTCGGAGAATCCACCCCCATAAAGGTCTTCGAGAAGTGCATACCCTCGCGAGGTGCATACTCTCGCGAAGTGCATACCCTCACGAGGTGCATACCCTTGAAAGGTGCATACCGTTGCGAGGTTCATACCCTCGCGAGTTCGACCAAGTACATCGTAGACGCATGCGGGAGAGAAAGTATAACCCTACGGAAATTCGACCGATCCACAACCACTCATGGTCTGCCGCGTATGACCCAAGGAGATGTAGTCTGGTCACGACCGGTCTTGGAGATGGCTGCCCCGTCATGGCCTGCCTTGGTGATGGTTGGCCGGTCCATGATCGGTCTTATGGATGCTTGGCCGGTCATGCATGGCCATGCATGGTCTTGGTCGGTCTATGACCGGCTATGCATGGAGGAGAGGGAGGCCTTAGCCAGTCTACAACCAGTCTTAGGGTGTTCACGATCGTGGCCGGTCTGTGACTGACCTTGGGAAGCTAGTGGCCAATCTATGACCGACCGACCTTAGGGAGCTCAAGGCCATGGTCGGTCTATGACCGGGCTTAGGGAGCTCTTGGCTGGTCTATGACCAGCCTTAGGGAGGCTTAGACCAGTCATGATCGGTCTTGGGGGTGTCTGTATAGGTTATATGTAGTTATGTCTTAGAGCGGGAGTGATTAAGACTAACGATCAATTTAAATATTTTTATCCCTTCTATAAATTTTATTGATCAAAATAAGATAATTATGATTAATATGGAAATAAAAGGCATAAAATAGAGGCTCGTCCAAATTGGATAACACACCGAAATGGGGTACGTCCTCTCTTCCCAAGTAATCGAAGTGATCACTTGAGGAATTAATATACTAACCCCACCTAGGATAGTCTTCTTGTTTTCGAGTACAAGAAAACCTATACAATTGGTTTTAACCGGGCACACCAATTAACCCAAATTACTAGGTTTTTCTAAGGCTACCTAAAAACCGATCCTAGAATTTTGTCGAGTAAATTCTACAACCCCTTCTTGAGAGACTCTCTCAAGGTAATCAATCACAAATAAAAAGTTTGAGGTTTTAGTGTTAGCACACTAGTAATATAAGCACAACCTAACAAGCTTAACAATAGCAATATCAAGGACAAAGCTTGTTTACAGAAATGGAATCAACAAACCCTATAAAATTCGTATACCAATCAATAGGAGGGTTTGAAGATGGAGAGTGAAATCCAAGAGCTTTGGGAAGCCTTCCAAAAAGATGATTGATGATGGAAAATTCTTGGGAGAGCTTGCAAAGTAATGAATCGTGGCTTTGGATATTCTCTTCTAGCTTGAAGATGATTTTCCTCTTCTCTTTTTTCAATCAATACTCTCCAATGTGTTGGGTGAGTGTCTTAGATACTCTTACGCTGTATTTGTCTCAAAATCCTGCATCCAAGCTAAACTAGCCGTTGGACATTGATTACTTGACTTTTTTAACGTTGGATTTGCGCTAAAATTATGTCTGTGTCTGATCCCATGGGCCACGGATGTCCGTATGGACGTCCAATCCTGTAAAATAGCAAACAAAGAAAACGGTCTACAAGCTTCACGGACGTACGTTCCCCTTCGTCAGGCAAACTGCCTGCTTGGGATGAGAGTAATATGGACGTCCGTACGGACGTCCAAACATCCCCTGGAGGTTCAAAATTGCAGATTTACATGGTTTGAATAAATCCATAATTTACATCTCAATCAAAGATCATATGATTAAAATATAAAATGTAGATGATCTATCAAGGATCATTATAAACCAATGAAAGCTCAATAGAGGAATATATAAAGTAAGATACGATTGAGCATAGTCAATGACAAATCATTCTAAAACAATACATTGTTCTCATGTGATCATCACATATCATAATCAAGTATCGGTAATGAAATATAATTAAGTATGACATAAATCACATGTGCTCATCATCAAAATAAGGATTAAATAGAAGATGCATCCATATATTTACAGTCCGGACACGAGTTAGGTCCATTCATGCTTCCATGCGTCCAATGGCTTCGTTTTATACACCGAATAACCAAGGCGTGCTTTTCTTGAATATGTCAAAGTCGGTCCATGTCGTGCGCCTACATGGCAGTGGTTAGGTCTACGTCTGTCCACGTGTCCCAGTATCTGTCATGTACGTGGCGTATTTTTTTCCGGTATAACACATACACTGCTTATATTCATATGATCTACAACAAACCTGTACTGATTAAGGACATTGTTTCAGTCGAGATTCGTGTGAATAAGCTGCAGGCTTTTAGGGACTCATGCTTTGGAAAATTTCTAGACTTGGACGTTGAGGCATTCTCTTGGAAAATTTCTACTTTGATGCACTGGTTACTAACAAGAAAGAAAGAGGTGTAGAACAGCTCAGAGTCATTTGAGATATGATCCAGAATTGCGAGTAGCACGGAGACTATGTTTTCCAAGTATGAGTTTGACTCCGTCACCAAAACAAGTTTGGTGACAATTCACCCTAGCAACGCTGATCCGACTTAGGGATTGAATGGAATATTTGAAAGATACTTCGAAGGGAAGCACATGAAATCTCATGATGTGAGCACAAAGTTTAATCAGTGTAAACATTTTGAGCACCCAGAAGATAGGTTGACGATGACACTAGCTAGTTTTGTTTGCACCCAGGGGCTCCTGTTGGGCAATGCCTATCAGGTTAAATTGTCATTTTTTTGTGAGAGTTGGTTGAAGATATCTCATGATTTAATGATTTTGAATGAGGTAAGTACGAATACATGATGACATTGTATAACTTGCATAAACGAGAAATTGATGTGAAGCGTGGGCAACAATAACTAAACATAAGAGATTTTGTATATGATTCCCTGTTTGCTTTCTTAGTGAGTATAAATAGGCTTTATGGCAATTATTATCAAAATTGTACTATGTCGGGTTTTTAAGGACATCGACAAAGTTTGCCAACATGCCAGCAAATATTTGTCGAGTTGTTTGCCTCGACATCTGAAATTTGCTTGTTTGTAAAGATCTTTCCGGCAATTAAAAGATGATCAAAGCCGATTTTGATTATTCTTCGCTGATTAGCAACGATCTATCCGGCAATTAAAAACCGATTATTCTTTGACGAGTCTTGTGGCCTTGCCGAGCCAACTGCTGCCTTTTTTCCCTATTTTTGATTTTTCACCATTTTTCACGCTGAATCTCCTTAATTTAAAGAAATCCAAAATTATACCTCAAATAAAGTTTTCTTCTTGTTCAAAATGAAAGAGCTGGCAAGAGAGACAACATTGAAAGATAAAAAAAATGGAGGAGACAAATAAGGGAAGAGTGAGAACAGATACATTTTTATCTGAAAAACTGCTTAAGTGACTAAAAAAAAGTTTTTTAAGACAAGTGGTTAAAAAAAAGTTGTGCTACCCAAGTGGCTATTTTGTGTAAATTTCTGACAGGGTAGCCCTAGGGGTATGCGACCAATGCGGTCGCATTGGGTCCCTGAAAAATAAAAGAAAAATATGCCCCTAATTTTTATTAGAAAAATATTTTACTAAAAAAGAGATACACACTAGGCCATACACAACACATGGAGTACATATACGTCCATACATCAAGAAGTCTTAGTGGGTTGATGGGCTGCACATTAAATTTTA
This sequence comes from Dionaea muscipula, assembly GCA_028571145.1. Taxonomy (NCBI): domain Eukaryota; kingdom Viridiplantae; phylum Streptophyta; class Magnoliopsida; order Caryophyllales; family Droseraceae; genus Dionaea; species Dionaea muscipula. The sequence goes on from JAOWBR010150880.1 coordinate 8,519, forward strand.
AACTGATAAGATATTCTTGTTTGAGCTTGACAATTTATTGATGTTTTTCCTCTACCTCTTTCTCACCTATTTCGATGTGGAAAGTATAAGTTTTCTTTGTTTTCCGTCACAATCAATTCTTTATCAAGAATGATAAAATATTTCATTTGGGCCCCTACAAAATAATTTTTTTTTGTTAAAAATTGTAGAATAACAAGCCAATTAGATCATAAAATTTTTCTTTATAATACTACTAAGTAATATATATAAGCTATACTACATAACTAATAAAACACTATTATATATATTAGGGATTTATTATGACCATTATTACTACTATATTAATATTATATTGCATATGGTGTATAAATATATGCCGAAAAGAGGTAAAAATACATAAAATTGACTATATTTATATAGCCGTATTTTTTTTTTTTTTGAAACGAAGGTTAACTATATTACTTCCCAAAAAACCTGTACATGACTCGTGAGCACAAGCCCAAACAATAGGAATTAACTATTGTATGCGCTATACAAGCAAATGATTCTATACACAGTAGCCAAATGGTCATCCCGCTCCTGTAAGAATGTTCTTCTGTTCCTCTCCCACCAAATGCCTTGGATCACTGCACCAAAAATACACCTCAACCTGCTAGCCCTCCATGATTTCCCCTTAGTTCTGGTGTTCATCCATTCAAGACATTCATACCAATCCCTCAGCCTCCAACCGACATTGATCTCCTGATTGATCACTCCCAAAACCAGGTGAACAAAGGGATAGGGAAAAAATAAATGGTAGCAGCTCTCAATACCTGCCTCACACAAGGAACAAGTATCATCTTCACACACTCCAAATCTCTTAAGTCGATCTTTGGTGTACAATCGACCTCTAAATATCAACCACAGCAAGATACTAGCTCTTGGATGCATACCTTGCGCCCAAATTATTTTCCACCACCTCTTCATAGGGGCCTCCCCATGCAAAATTGTGTAAGCTGCCGAAACCAAGATAAAATCATGCCTCCCTTTCCCTGCCGCGGCAAAATAGCTGAGCATTCAGCATTTGACCTTTAATAACGCCTTCCACACCCATGACCCTACCCTCTCCTGGGCATCCCAAATCGACCCACCCTTCAAATAGAACTCCGCAATCCAGCGGATCCAACGCCCATCTTTTTTACCATTAATGTCTCACAACAGCTTGCACAAGATGACTTTCTTCCAGTCTCCCAAATGCCTAATCCCAAGCCCCCCTTGGGTCTTAGGTTGACACACATCCTCTCACTCAACCAAAGCTTTCCTATGGTTCAGGCCAGGAGAAGCCTGACCATAAAAAGGCCCTGCACAAGCATTCAATCTCTCGCAGAACCGCCATAAGAATAAGGAAAACTTGAGCCCAATAGACATATAAACTAAGCAACACACTTTTAATGAGTTGTAGCCTCCCATCATAAGAAAGAAGTCTTGAGGACCAAGATGAGATTCTAGTAGTGATCTTTTCTATGAAGAGATGGTAGAATCGAACCTGAAGTTTCTTTGCCGAGAGGGGAATACCCAAGTAACGAAATGGGGTCTGCCTAATCTCTAAGCCCAAGATGGCCGCAAGATTAGCTTGCTTGTCCCCATTGACCCCCCCAAAAAAATTCCACTCTTGCCCATATTAGCCTCAAGGCCAGAGATCCTTCCAAAATGGTGCAGCCGGTTCTTGAGCAGTTCAAGTGATCGAGCATCATCTCTAGAAAACAACATTAAGTCATCGGTAAAGATGAGACTTACAATACCAAGTTTCTTGCACTTTGGGAGGTGTCTGAAATCTCTATATATGCCCAAACCCTTTTGAGGATCTCATAACACACCCTAACCCTTACAACAGAAGTTCAATACAGACCTCCAATTAGCCAACTTAACCTGGGTCTCAATTAATCCCATCACCCTTACTTTATTCATGGCAAGGAATCGCCTTATTTATGAGTGCATCTCCGGCCTATTCAGGCCCCGGAAGTTCTAGGCCCTTAAAATCATGGGAGGATGAAGCATCAATCAGGCCCCTAGAAGGTATCTCACAGTGATCCATTAACCCGCACACTCACTCAACCCACCATATCGATTAGCCTAAGCCAGGTCATGAGTCCGTCTATCCCCATCACCTACCACAGTAGTCTGCTTAGAGCTGAATTTGCCCCCTACATTCTTCCATTGATGGTGACCCTCCACATTACCCACAACAGCCCCTTACTAGGATCAGTATGCATTTCACCCAGATCCCCCGAGGGGGTAATATGATTTGCCAGTTCCTGGGTAGGCTTCATAGGCTTTCTAGCCCATGCCACAATTGGTTTCTTCCCCAAAGGTTTCTCCAATTTGCATTCAGTCCCCTTTTGCCCCCACCTGCCATAGTGGGAGCACCTAACCGGCCACCACTCAAACTTGACTTTCTGAATCACAACCTCCCCATCAAGTCCCTGGAATCTCACCTCCTCAATGATCTCCTTAGCTATGTTAATTTCAACTAACACCCGAGGAAATGACAACCTCCCCTTGGTGGCAGTCAAACAGTCAGTGCATTGCGGCTTACCTATTCTCTTGCAAATCCCATCTAGCGATTCTTTACCCCAAAATTCAAGGTCAAGACTAGGGAGCTAGATCCATGTAGGAATTGACTCCAAAGTCTCATTATCCAGCTTGAAATGTGGTGCCCATTCTCTCCAGACCAAGGGTTTCGAGTTACAAAAACACACAACCTCCTTGATTCTGTCCTTGTCCTCTTTCGATTGGAATCGAAAGATGAAGTACCCTCCATTGATCGTGCATCAGAACCTCCGGTGCCATCACCTCCATCCACCGTGAAAGAACGAATCTGTTCATTGTAGAGAAGGGAATACGATCCCCCAACACATATCCAATCAACGTATTTGCTCAATACGCCCTCTCCCCAGCCACATCTGTAAGGGTGAAAACCAAGTCTCCTTCTTGGTCCTTTTCATTCGACAGAGGAGAGTACCTCGCCTCGTATCCCTATTGATATACGGGTATTCACCCTTGCTCTCGTGAACAAGGAGACCGGACGGTTCACTTTCTTCTGAGGAGCTATTGCCGGCTCAGGATGCCGGCTCGGGATGCCGGCTTCGGTGGCCGGCTCGGGCTTCTAGGGATCCACAACAGGATTGACCTCCAGCCTCCTCTCCATCAGATGGCCCACGTGGCCCACTTTGCATCGGCCTGGGAGGCTTACCCGGGGTTGCCCACCCGGGAAGCCTGCTCGGCGTCCTCCTTGAGTCAGCCCATTCATCCATTTATGACATGTACCTCACCTTACTGCCCTCAGTAACCTCATTGCCCGCTCGGGACGCCTGCTCGAGTGCTCTCCCAATGGCCTGCTCGGGGTCAATTGAGGATATCAATGGTCTTCTTAGACCACGCCATTTTCCTCTTGGAAACCTGCTCAAACGCCTGGTCGGGTTGCCGGCTCGGGGTTGCCGGCTCAGTGGCCTGGTCGATGGCCTACGGGACCAGTGGCATTTTGGTAATTTTGTCATCTCCAACCCCTATAAATAGGGGTCCTCCCCCAAGGTTTAAGGTATGCTTTCCTTCTTCCACATTTTCCCTTTGGAGTTCCTCTTCCCCTCTTTAGTAACGTCGGAGCCCTGCTCGGTGGACTTGCCCGGGACACCTGCCCGGAAGCCTGCTCGGGACTCCCCCCTCGGATTGCCACTTGCTTGCTCAGGAAGAACGCTCGGGTTGCCTGCTCGGGATTTGCTTGCTCGGGAGCTTGCTCGGCAATCTCTTGCTAAGGGCTCTTCACCTTCTTCTTCACCTGCTAACTTAAACATCGGAGCGGTTTTTTCGAGCTAACACCTCGGGGTACCCTCTGACGAGTTTGTTCATCTCTTTCAGACCATCGAAGTCATCAAGCACACTCCTCCCCCGAGCCGACCGGATTCACTTCCAACCAGACCCTCTTGACCCGATTCTGTTCGGGACTTTGGTGATCACTTTAGGAGATTTTTCCCGGAGTATCACCTATTGCCCGAAATCAAACTCAGGGCAACCTGCCCCTGATCCTGGATCACACTTGTCTGCACCGCATGGAGATAGGGCTTTGTAAGGAGAATCGATTGATCCACCAAGCAATCACCAGCCGCTGAGCGACCGGTCCCAGGAAATAAATCGTCCCCATCAGTTCTGATCCTCACATCCACAAGCCCTAAATCAGACAATCCCTCCCCCTCCTTGCCCGTCATCTGAGATGTAGGCGACTTTACCACCACCTTAGTTTGCTCCTTCACATTCGAGGCCATCAGTGACTTTGCCGCCAATTGAATAGTTTTCTTTGGCCTTCCTCGCTTCGCCATTTAGGGAGTGCCGCCGGAGCAATCGTTCTCGACGCCGACCAGAGGCCCTTTCCCCTCTCCCTTTTATGCCATTTATTATAGGTGTATTTTTTACGTTGTGCATTATACAATTCTTTTTAAAAAAGTTATTTTATTATTAAAAATGGTAGAATAACATGACGGTTTGATTATCAAAATTGTATATATAATATTTTTAAATGTGTCACTAAATTTAGATTTTTAAAAAATTATTCTATCATTTAAAATTGTAGAATAACATGACGGTTTGATATCAAAATTCTATATATAATATTTTTTAAATATGTCACACTAAATTTAGATTCAATTTTGGACTTTGTAAAATCAATCAAGATTATAATAACAAAATTTAATTTCTTTTTAGTTTCTATATATATTAATAGGGCACCACTTTTTATGTTCGCATCGGCCCCCTTAGAGCATCCTCACGTGACTGGCTAGTTTAGCCAAAAGAGCCAAAGTAGCGAGTGAAGGACATTGTTCATACAAAAAGCCTCCTTCCACTACAAGAAAAAACACTTTTATCGATCAACGTTTCGGTCGCGAAAAGTCCATTTTTGGTCGGCAAAGGTCAATGACTATCAAACGGCGACCAAAATGGTTTG
>JAOWBR010150891.1:0-13471 GCA_028571145.1 Dionaea muscipula
GACCTACTCCCCTACTACCCCATTGTTTAGGCCGTTCAAATTATTCTCATTATTTGGAATATTGGCCATCTTACGAGTACGTGGGTTTTTCTTTTTATTCGCAGGTCTCCTTAGGTTACGATTCGGTTTAGTTAAGTCCGGCCTAAGGGATCTACGACCTACCATGCAAGTCTATAAACTCTAGAGCAGCAGGGATTACACAGCACAACTAGCAGGAACCAGGAACAATAATTAAATAAAACAGAATTTAAAACAAAAATTAAAAAGACTCAAAATAAATTACAGCTAGAAACAAAAATAATTCAACCTAAAAATTTACCGACCGTCCTCGGCAACGGTGCCAAAATGATAGCACGCGTCGTCGGACGTACTATATTTAAAATTTATAAATTAAACGGCTTACCAACTAGGAAGCTAGCGGCGAGTCGAGTATCGTACCATAGGGACGGTTGCAATTCTTAGTTTGGATTAATCTTTATTCCTAGAAGGATATATCGAAACAGAGGTTTCAATTGGTTTAAATAATAAATAAAAGATAACAAAATAAGGGATAGATGTCACCCGAAGGCCGACGACTTCGCCTAGGGACGAAGCAGACAAAGGTCGTTCGACTGGAGCCAGTCATGGCCGTGTCAAGACAACACGGTCGTGACTCCTTGTACTAGTCACGGTCGTGACCGAGGGTCACGGTCGTGTCGTGCGTTACGTTCCTCGGGCAGTTATGCGCGTCTGCAACCAGATGGCACGTGGGTTCAAATGATTTTATCGGTTCATTTTATTCCCATTTTATGCAGAAGAGATTAGGGTATGACCGTGGATTAGTCGTTTGATTCGATTTAGGTTCGGATGGCTTACGTAGATGCTATCTCAAGAATTTAATCAGAGCATAGCAAATATCGGAGTTTCAACCAAACGTATAAATCTAGACAATTGTCGCCATTATCAAAAACAAATCGAAATCACGAGAAATAAAATAGCAGGTTCACAGTTTATGCGTAAATCAATACCCTAGCGATTAACGGACCATCAATCCGACATCCAGACAATAAATCAGCATAAACGGTATACAAAAGGTTGAATCTTTAACTAACAAAACCTAAACTAAAGTACCGGATGATGCAGATTCAGTTGGGACGCATCCCGTCGGTATATTTTGCCCGCCGGGTGTATGTGGATGGCCGTTGTCGCGTCTGCGCCTTGCTCCGAGGTCAAATCGCCTTCAAGGATCTCCTAATGTCGTCTGTCATCTAGGGTTTCGAAGTATGGAAGAGAAATCGCAACCCTGCAGATCGCAGGAATTAAATAGGTGACGAACAGAGCTGGTCACGGGCGTGACACACCTGTCACGGCCGTGACTAGCTTATTTCTGGGCTGGGTCGCACGTAACATCGTCTGGACGCGTCCAATGCTTCACGGATCCGCATGGCAGCGTCCCGAACATCCAATAATGCCCATGAACGGCCCGCAAAGGTCCTAGATCACCAGCTACCTGAAAAATACAAAACATACGCAAGAAAAACCATAATGCAGGTAGCAACAGCATAAATAAAATATACGATAAACCCATTATGCTTAGGACTTTAGTATAATCAATTCGGCATAAATTAGGACCGTAATGAGCGCAATTTTATGCACTCATCAGTCGATCCATCCGTGGCAGCCGCAATTGGTGGAGAACTTGAGAATCATGAGTAATCTGGAGTTGAGCACTCAAATCATCGTCAGGAAGAACCATGGTATGTTCGAAATCTTCTTCATCATCTTCTACAATGGACGGAAGGGATTTAGGCTCACTATCAGTTTGGACCATCAATCGTCTTCGACGCCCACCCGAAGATTTCCCCATCCGTGGGGGAGATGAAGTCCAGCTAAGTGGAGCTCACAAAATGGAAGATGAAAACGAAGACGTGGGACAAAGATGCCGAGAAGCAGGAGAGCAGGAGGGAAGGAGGCGTCATATGCCAGATCTCCCAAGTCGCCTGTCAGACTGAAACCCACTTCTCACTGAAGTGCATCATTCTTGATGCTTAAGATAGTTGAGTTTGATTTGAACCTTCACACAATGGTTCATTTGCAGCACAAAACACTCTTTAAAATATTAGAAATGTATCATTCGGCACCTCCTCCTCAACCATCTCTTCAGAACGGGGAACAAAAAATTGTCTCGCAACATCCATTTCCATTTGAGCATATGGATTTACCACCTCGGTAAAATTTTGTGTCCACATATAATTCTCAAACTCATGCACGTTAATCTGCATCCTTTCCCCATGCACTATCTATTATTAATAATTCAGAATGAACTCGTGTCCATATAAGTGAACCATGATGCTTTCATTGTCTGAATACTTTTTATTACCACATTAATGACATGGACATCTCAGTATCCCTTCAAAGCCAAACCTTTTAGTAGATGTTGTAAAATTAATAAATGAGTTCACTCCTGCCACAAATTCCTTATTCAACTCATTCTTATTTGTCTTTCTTCTGTCCATCCATGTGTTAGTACCCAAGATAACACCAAGAGTTGGGCGGAGTAAATTGGTGTTTTTAAAAATATCTCTTTTTCGAACTAAAACAGATACTGTGAGGGGTCGACTCCTTAAACAGAAAACAGAATATTAAAACCAAACCAATTCAAGGAGAAGTCATATGGAAAACGAATTTTCCCAGTAAAATGAAATTGTATCAATCACAAATTTCACAACTCGATGATAGCAAGGACTCTCTATCACCCAAACTCGAATATAGCAAAACTCTTTATCCCCCAAACTCGATAAATGCAATGACTTTCCTTTACCCAACTCGATGAAGACAATGACTCTTCTTCACCTTACTCGATGAAGACAATGACTCATGTTCACCCAACTTGATGAAGACAATGACTCTCCTTCAACTAACCTACGATGTCAATGACTCTCCACCTAGGTAGTTCGAAGTCCCACCAAGGAACTGACAACTTAATAGTAAAGAGAATAATTGTCATGTGAACGCCTCTAACTAGGCATATGATCACAATGAAACAAACTAGGAATGCAAACACTTATCTATGAACTCAAACCAGTCTTCCAGCAGATTGACGATAGAAAATTAGACTGAAAAGAGTGGAAATAAAGTGTTTACAAAAATCCAGTAACTTGCTTAAGCTATGGACGCATTCTACTTCTTTTAGAAATCGGCTTCAGTATTCTTGAATGCGTACTCAAACAAATAAACGATGCAACCTCTTTATAGATGTTCTTTCCATGTAAAACATATGTTAAAATCAATCATAGAATATCTTAAAAAGATTGCATCAAATATTTTGGAAAGATCAAAAGATATTATGTTTAATACAAAACTTTCTAAAAATAAGATATCTCCTTCAAATCTCTTTTTCCAATGATATCTAACTTTAAAAAATCATTTAAGATAGATCACAAACCGTTTGAAATCAGATTGGATAGGATTTTAATCATAAAGGTCAGATTTGGAAAATCCAGTTTCGAAACTGACCAATGCATCTGATGTGATACCCTTCTTTTTTTATTTTATTTGGGTTGGTTTTGCTTCAAGTAAACCAACTAGCCCGACCGGAGGAGGTGACGACATTTCGTGTTTGGGGATTTGAGTTTGAATCCCATGGGAGACTCTTTTGGATTTTTTTTTTCAAATTTTCATATCTTTTAGGAGGATGGGAAAAGACCCTTTTAACCCACTTGTAAAGAAAGAGTTTTGAAAAGCATATTTCCCTAACCAATGCGTTATTACCTTCTTCTCTCTTCTCTTCATCTCACACCTCATGCTCTCTCTCTCCCCCCCTCTTTTGAACATCGACTAGCAACAATAGCGAGGAGGGATGACACCGAGTCTGGTGGTGAATGGGGTAGTCGGAGTTTGAGATCGGCTCACCATCCATGCATGGTAAGATCCGAGGACCTCTCTCTCTCTCTCTCTCTCTCTCTCTCTCTCTCTCTCTCTCTCTTTCTCTTTTCCTTTGATTAGAATTTGGTGATGGATGGGCAATCTTAGGAGTTTTGTTCTTCTCTGTGCGTTATGCGATGGCCGACATAGGGAGGAAGATCTAGAACAGGATTAGGTCGTGTTTTGATCGGTTTCTTCGGATCTCAATTAAAGGTTAGTTTTTACCCATTAAACCATTATGCCTTGATTGTTGGCATGTTTGAGTGCATGAGACCAAGATGTTGGTTTTGATCTACTGAATCAATGATGACGATGGTGGTTGTCATGGTAGATCTGATGTGTTGATGACGTTTTGTTTCGGTTTCTCGTTTTTGACGTTTTTTGCCCTAGAATGATTGTGGTTGATTGTGCATGAATCAGGACATGTTAGTTGCATGTTTATGCAAGTTTAGAAGCTTGTGATATTCATGGTTCTATGTGTTTTTGTCTGGAGAAACGTCAGGTTGCATTTGGAGCAGATCTGCATTGGGCAGTTCACGGTTTTTAGTTTAGTGATGCGTTACAGTCATAATGCACTTGCATTACGGTCGTATAGTCCCCTCGACCAGAGAACACATGCACATTACGACCGTAATTCTCATAATTATGACCGTAATGTGCCCGGTTTTCGCTAGATTCTCACCATTTCCACTGTCTTAGGTCTCCTTAGATGTTTAGTCCCTTAGACAGCGGTTTTAGCATGTTTTGCATAATTTTTGAGATGTTTCTCGGGGATTAATTTGTGAGGTGGTGACTTAGTCATTTTGGAGGTGAATTCATCGTGCGTGGATTAGCTAGTGCATGGACATGACTCGTTACCAGGTGAGGAGTGTACACTGGCCTTTATTTTCCTCTTCCTCTCACCTTTCTGTTGTTTATATCTTCTGGCCTTTGATACCCAGTTTTAGCATGAATTATAAAGTGTGCAATTGGTTATAATTTGTATCGCTTTTATAAACTATGTTATCATATTGAGGAGTCCACCATGTGTATTTAATGTTTTGACATATATGGTCCTGTAGTGCTGTTTTGGCCTTTGTGGCTCTGCCATATCTTTCTATGACTTTATATTCAGGGGTGGACTCGAGGTATCCTTGGTGAGGACCATGTTTATATTCTATTGGACATGGATTTTGGGTTCGTATGGAAGCCCAGGGGAAATGTCTCCTTCGGGGGCAACTCTGGCCACACGGTTTTACCGTGTGTCACAACATCCTTAGGTGTACCGAATCTAGACGGATTTGACCTAAACGGGGCCTACCATGGTGTATCTTAACCTGGGCGCCATTCTGGCTTACGCTCATGGTTTCGAGGGATATCCCTATGGCGTGACTTGGCTAGCATTATGGTACACGATGAGGTGGTACTGTTATGGTGTACGTTGAGGTGACACCATTTTTTAAGGATCGTGATATGGCTTTTGGTTATGGAATGATTTAAGACTTTATGTTGCTTTTATGTTATTTCCCCGTATCATTGATTCCTCTGTTTTTCCTGGATGGTTTTATGGAATGCTATTTCTCTGATGGTTTCATGAGTTGTTTTCCCTTGATGGTTTTATGGATCTCGTTATCCTCGTGATGACGGTTTCACGTGTTTTATTTTTATGAACCTTTAATTCTATGCCTCTCGAAACCGTCATCCTGCTTATAAGTCCATGTTCCATGAGTTACCATTATATCTGTGGGATGTGGCCCCCTCCTATTGCTTCTCGGTCACCTCCATGCTACAGATTTAGGTGGTCGGGCTTGGTTATCTTACGTTTGACTCGGGCCACTACCACACCTTTTGCAAGTTAGTTAATTTGTAAGGAGGATGTGCCAGGGAGAAGAGCATGTGGCCTCTTAGGGAATTGATATATTTTATTTTAGGTTTCTTGCTTCACTTAATTCTTAGTCGGATTTATTTTGGGGTTGTATGTTGTTGTCTTTTGACACCTGTTAGATTGGGGCGATGTTGCCATTTGGTTACATTTGTTTCGGAGCTTGACTTTTGCTATTGATGTTTGGTGTAGACTTTGAGATAGAGTTAATTTCTTTTCTTTTAGATGTTGTTTTCGTTTCCACCCATTGAGGTTACTTCTGCATGCTTGGTTTGGGGTTTAGGCTTGTGCGGTCCGTGGAAGGGGTTCACGAGTCGTATGCTGGTCCACCCTAGGTGGGGTGTGACATCGGAGGAATCGACCCCTCAGGCAAGTTTCTGAACAGTTTATGAAAACAGTTTATGTGTGTGTGTGTAGATATTCCTTTTGATTGATTTAATTATCAAGATAAAGTAATTTCCATACCTTTCAATGAATCCTAGACATTAGAACACGACATCACCACATCTTCAACAATCTTCATATGTTTCGTGTAAAACTACTTGGAGGGGTTGACTTTTGTGCTCTTTGATTCACTTTAACAGTTATGCACTCCAATAGGTTCTTGGCATCATTCACAGTGCTAGTATTGTTCTTCGTTCATCAATAAAATAGCTTCCATGATATAATCTTGATCATGAGATTTCATCTTAGACTAACATTGTTCTTACAACTTTGATTCCTGTTCTCTTAATCACAAACTAACCAACCAAACATCAAATAATATCAAGTGGTTGTTATCATCAAAACAACATGGGTCAAAAAATTCTCCCTTTTTGATGATGACAAACACTTGATACATTTTAAACAAATATGCATGGTAAAAATTAAAGTGACATGAATCAAATAAGCATGGTTCACACAAAATGAACAAAGCCCTCTTAATCTCAGAAGTATCATCAAAGAATTATAGCAGTTTAACTACTAAATAAACACTTCCAGATCATCTTAGTCATATCCATCCACCAATGAAATACTAAAAAATGAGAATCCATCATAGCAGTAAAGATTAAACCAACAAAACAAGTAAGATTCTTGAATTAAGACTTTAGATGTACTCCACCAGATATGTGGGAGGAGCAGGCGCATCCATATGCTACTAATTCAACATAAAATGAAACTAATTTTCTCCCTTTTGGCATTAACAAAAAGTCAATATGCCTAGAAGGTAGGGAATAAAAACCAAACCATGAAATACAATTTAAAGTCATTAAGCAAACAGAGAAATTGTGGTAATGAGCAACATAATATGGAAATGTTTGAAACAAACACCGATCAGAGATGTTCAAGTGAGGGCTAAGTCATGATTAAGGAATTTGGTTAACCAAGGGTCTATCTTAGAGCTAGGTGTTGCTGGAGGGTTTGGTTTGAGTTGTTGAAGAATTTATTAAAACCTGGCATTGACCTTGAGTGAACGATCTAGTTCAGCGTGGAGATGAATCAGATCAGAATTTAGAATATTAGAGGAGGGGTCGACTCTCGTAGCTCTGCTGCTCTGTCATCCTGTTCTGTTTCCTCTGAGTCACATTCTTCACCCTCTGAATCTTCTTCTTATTCACTCTCTTCCTCATCTCTTCTCCTATTTTCTTCACTTCCTAGCCACCAAATTCTATTCTCCCTTCTTATGCATAGGGCAACTCATGGTAAGGGGCGTTGATAACATATCCCATGTGCCTCATGATCTCCCTAGGAAGGTTCACTAACTTCCCATTCAACACATATTCCATGTATGTTAAGTCTAGGAAACTGGCCACATCTCTCTTCCCAAATCTTGGAATAATATTCTTCATTATAAACAGATGGAGCAACCATGAAAATGGTTTCATCTCAATTGACTTCACTCTTCTTGTTTTGGTGATTGTATCAGCATGTGCAAATCGTCTTGTTTCCAAACGATGACAGTATTTGGAATCTTCAAAAAGTCCTTTCATGTAACTACAAATCCCATTGTTCCCAAGAATCTTATGTATGGAGGCTAGGGTCATTCCATCATACTTAATTTCTATCCCATGCACCTTTGACGAGCAACTTCCTTTTTGAGAGAAATGCTTACCATCAAATTCTTATAAAATTCCCGGTAGGCAGACTTATAAACCAGGTCTCTTTTCATAAAAAGATTCTCCCATCTTTGTCTTTCAATCAACTCAAACAAGTTGTCCAAACCATTTTCAAGCAGCCATTTCTTATCAATTATCTTTCCTCTAATTACTTTCATTCCTACAATCGATTCAGCAGGAAGTTTAGGAAGGATCTCACCTTCACTGTCTTATTCAGAAATGGCAAGAGATTTTGGTTTCTCTCCCTTCTTTACTGGTTTCTTTTTTTTTCAATTTTCTGTTTCTTTGCAGGGTGGTCGACTCCCTTGGAATTTTTCTTTCCTCTCTTTGCAACATTCTTCTTCTTCTCAACTTCAACTTTTTCTTCCTTCTCTGGCTTCTTCACCGACCCAGGGATTAGCACATTGCTATCTTCAACTGTATTTACATCATGCTTCCTTTTTGATCGTGGTTCCATCCTCCTAGCATCTTCTCTTGGTTTTCTTTTCTCCTTCGACTCCTCTTTCCGTTTCTTTTCACTTACTTTCACATTCTCACTTCTCCTTAGTGCACTACCAGCTAATCTCCCGCATCTCCTTCTCTGTATCTGTCCCTTCTTCTCACTAACAATCTAAACTTTCTCATCATCACCACTATTCAACATTTCTATAAATATCCTTGGTGCACTTCTGTCTATAGCGAGTGGTTCCGGACATAGCAATGGCATGTCTTCTAGAATGGTTTGTTTTGACTTTCTTGGAGATGATTTTGATGGAGAGGCCATGGGAGTTGAGGTTAAGGTGAGGGATTGATGATGAGAGGGGTCGATGATTTTGGCGAGGATTTTGTTTCGATTAGGGCTTAGAATGTGGCTAAGAATCATGGTTCACAGTTTTAGCTTTGGGTTTTTGTTTCCTTGTTTAGGTGGGTAAGAGGTATAAGGAAGGAATAAAATAGGAAATAACTAGCCATGCAAAGATACCATAAAATAACCGTATGCAAAATTTCCAAAATCACATAACATGCAGAGAAATCGATTTCCCTTCAAATGTGGAAATGTCATTTAAGCAATAACCAAAAGATATCCAATAAAACACACTTTATGTGAATTTAATCAAACCTAATCCAAGTCTTAATTTTTGAAATCTTTTCCTATCAAGTGGTTTTGTAAAGATATCTTCTAGTTGGTCTTCTATTTTGCAAAAATCCAATTTTAAATTCCTTCTTTCCACATGATCCCTAAGGAAGTGATGTCTAATATCTATATGTTTACTTTTTGAATGATATACTGGTTTATATAAGAAAATAGCACTGATATTATCATAGAAAATGGTAGTGCATCCGATTTCAATTAAAAGATCCCTAAGCTGCTGACAAATCCATAAACATTGTGCACAATAAATAGCAGATGAAATATATTCAGCTTCAAGAGTAGATAATGCCACAGAATTTTACTTCTTTGAAGCCCATGAAACTAAGTATAATCCAATGAAATGACACATACCTGATGTACTTTTTCTATCCATCAAACATCCAGCATAATCTGTATCAGAAAAAACAACTAAATCAATACTAGTGCTTCTGAGATACCACAAACCAAAATCACTAGATCCTTTCAAATATCTAAAGATTCTTTTCACAGCGTTTAAACGAGACTCTTTAGGTTTTACTTGGAATCTTGCACATAAGCACACACTAAATATAATGTCATGTCTACTAGCAGTTATATAGAGAAGTGGTCCGATCATACCTCTGTAGAGTTTTTCATCTACCAATTTACCTTTCTTATATAATTCTAGTTTACCTCTGGTTGGCATGGGTGTGTCATATGAGTTAGTCTCACTTAGTTTGTACTTTTTCCATTAGTCATTTAAATACTTCTGTTGATGAATGAGAATTCCTTCAGAGGTTTGCTTGATTTGAAGCCCAAGAAAAAATCCAAGTTCTCCAATGTGGCTCACCTTGAATTCACTCTTCATTAAATATGAAAATTCATCACATAAAGATTCATTAGTAAATCCAAATATAATATCATCAATATAAACTTGAACTACTAACACATCTGATATATGGGGAAATTCCCCCATGCACGTGGACAAAAGGACAAAGGGTACAGGAGACCCAGCCGGGCTCGCCGACGCTCGGACCGGGACGTGATGGATCCGGCGGGATCACCTCGAGTGATCAGCCCTGGTGATCCGCCCCGTTGATCATCCCGGGTGATCAGCCCGGGGCCACTGCTTGGGATTTTTGGGCCAGCCCAGCCGGCCTGGGCTTAATCAGCCAGGGTGATATGCCCGGGTGATCAGCTGGGAAGATCAGCCCCGGCTGATCCTCCCTCTCCCACCATCGTCTCACGTCGGGCAGATCCTCCGAGCTCCGCAGCCAAGCTTATCACCTTTCCACGCTAGGCTGTGCATCGTCCTTCACCAAGCTCGTCGTGCCCATCATCTCCGAGTTGATCTATCGAGCTGATCAGTCGGGCTGATCACCCGAGCTGATCACCCGGGTAGATCACCTACCCCCTCGCCTATAAGTAGGGGTTCACCCCCCAGGTATTTACGAGCTTTCCTTTCCGACTTCTGACGTTAAGCTTGATTCCGCGTCTTGCTTTCACCTGCTAACTTAGGCATCGGAGCGGTCATCCCAGGCTCACGCCTCGGGCTTCCCTCTGACGTGGTTTGCTCATCTTTCCAGGTCCAAGAGTTGATTTCCTCATTCCTGAGGTCGATCTGGCATTGGCTTTGCTCATTGAACCGGTCTACCTTGGCCCGACTGTTCGGAGTTGGTTCTCGAGCCAGTTGGTGTTTCGCTTGGTTTATTTTCAGGCGATAACATCTTGCGTCGTTTGTGGGAAGAGACAATCAGCCATGTCTTCTTCTCCAACTCGCACTGGACTTGAGCAGCAAACCTTCATAGAGAACAGCCCACTGATTAGAGCAGAGTTCGACCACCTGTAGAGTATCCTCTTTGAGATTCGAGATAGTTTGATTCCACGACACCCTTGCACACTTGAAGCACCTGGGCCCCTACCCGCACAGGTCCTCCCCACGAAGCACTTTGCACCTCACGACCATCTCATCCATCCAAAGCATGGACAGCCGAGCAGACACGTGCAGTAGCAGCCATACGGAGAACGACGGCCACGAGACATTGTACGCTGCCATGGAGCGGCAGATTATATATCGTGAACCGCCAGTTGATCATTCCGGACCTTTCACGCAAGAAGCTTATGATGCACCCATTCCGACAGGGTTCCATCTACCGCAGATGGAGTTGTACGACGGATCTACCGACCCAGAAGACCATGTTTACAACTTTGAGGTTAAGATGCAGCTGTTTGGAGTAGAAGACGCCATCATGTGTCGTGCATTCCCATCCACCTTCAAGGGAGTCGCCCGGCAGTGGTTTGCCTCATCCCCTCGATCCGTGTTGAGGTTCTCACAGCTAAGGGACACCTTCACGGGGCAGTTTGCCAGCTCCTATATTTTCTTTAGGGCCGCCCCTAACCTGTTCAGCGTCCGATAGAGACCAGACCAGTCCTTAAAGGCGTTCATGACTCGCTTCAACATGGCCTACATTTCGATTCCGGCCTCGGTAGCGATGTGGCCATGGTCGCCATCCAGACAGGGCTTCGTTTCAGCGCCTTCCTTGATGACCTCACCCTCCGTAGGCCTGCTGATTTTGGCCAGCTACTGCAGAGGGAATGCACGTACATGATGCTCGAAGATCATAACAACGCTCGAGCAGCTTTCAACTTTAGAGTTGAGTGCCATAGAGAGTCCAAAAGAGATATCTCTCCCGAGAGAGATCGCCATAGAGACAAGAGATCTCACCGCTTCGACATAAGGCCCCACAAGATTGAGCACCCGAGGAAGGAGCACACTCCCCCTGTAGCATCGGGATCGCAGGTCCTCATGAGCTCCGCTCACAAGTGGTGTACCTATCACAGGCACCCAGGCCACAATACCGCTGACTGTCGAGCAATCAAGAATTGCTCGTAGGGTAACAAACCCTCATCCTTAAAGAGAAAAGACACCAGTAGGAGCTCAAGCCCGGAGCGTGGACGACGTTCGTCCTAAATGTTTCCATATGTTTTATCTCTGTACTTTCTTTTCATATTCGCATATGTATTTGTATCAATAAACCTCGACTAACTTGATCGTCGGAGCGGTCCTCTTAGGTTAACCCTCACAGGATCCCTTTATAGATTTTCTACATCGTACAGATTATCGCTGATTCGATCATGCCTCTTCAAAGCACCGACATCACATCAGAAATGTACCGCCTTGGAAGGTGCGCGCTCCATCTTCCCAGCTTCTAAGCTGCTTCTTGGCTTCCGAGCCAAGGATATATTCCGGCTTCCGAGCCGCTACCACCTTGGAAGGCGCGCTCTCCATCTTCCGGGCCTTTGGGCTACTTCTTGGCTTCCGAGCCAAGGATGTTTTTCCGGCCTCTGGTGTGATAACCCGTTTAATTTTTAAGTCGGTTTGAGTTATTTTATTTTAGCCGACCGACTTTTAAGTTATCCCGGTTAATTAAGCATTAGGACTTCTTCCTAGCCCAACTCGCTAGGAGAAGCAGAGGAAAGGGATTTAATGTGGGGAGATTCGAGTTCGAATCCCATGGACTGTATTTTAAATGCCAATGAGATTTTTGTCTCATTAAAACAAAGGGAAATGTCCCTTATGCAAATGTCCCTTATGCCCCTTGATTTGAATTGGAAAAATCTGATTTGGGAGTTATAGATTTCAAATCTCATGTAACTCCCAATCCCATGATTATCTCCCTTTCCTTTTTCTCTCTCCCCTCTTTCCCTAATCCATCGGTTTCCCCATTCTCATCTCCCTCGCTTTTTTTTGCTCTCAAATCAGCAGCCGCAGCAGCCACACGGGAAGGAGAAGACGGCGACGGTGACGGCACGGGATTGACCGGGTTCTCATCCCCACGACGGTAAAGTGCTGATCCCCTTTTTCTCCTTCTTCTTTCTTCCCTCCCCTTGATGATGGGATTTTGATGTTGATGCTTCTCCATCTCCATGTGCTGCTGCTCGGCTAGAGGATAAGTGGAGGGTGTGCGCACGGCGTGAGCATCGTCGGCATCGACCATCTTTTTCGTTCGTGATTAAAGGTGGGATTTTTAAATCCTTTTCTTTTGATTCCGTTTCTTTTAGCGGCATGGTTAGAGATGTTTTGGATGGTGATGATGATTTCATGCCATGGTTGAGATGGTGTCGATTGTAGTCGTGGTTGTCGATTCTGATACGTCGTGTTGATCGTTTCGATTTTTGTCCTTTTTTTCTAGTTTGGTGTCGTTTTGATTGTCGGAGGATTGAGAGGATCGTATGGCATGTTAGTTGCACTTTCATGCACGTGTTTGAAGTCTTTTGAGGCTGTGTTTCTTGTTGGATACCATTGATTGTGGATTGGTATCGTTTTGTGTCGCTCGAGTTGTTGTTGTTTTTACAGGACACGAATCTGGGAAGAACACACCTGTGTTCCACCAAACACGGCCGTGTCGGGCATGAAACACGCCCATGTGTTGCAAACATGGTTGTGTTTTAATTCGTCCGAGTTGCACAAGCGAGGCAGTGTCAGACACGGCCTGCCCGTGTCCATGAGCATGGTCGTGC